>JAFVLL020018951.1:0-45073 GCA_021397915.2 Tor tambroides
TCCAGGTGAGGTCCTCTGTAATGTGCACCCCCAGGAATTTAGTGCTGCCGACTCTCTCCACGGTTGAGCCGTCGATGGTCAGTGGGAGGTGGTCATGTTTTTCTCTCTGCAATACCACCTACCTCAGCTTAGCAAAAGAGAGAAGCCATTCACAGTTAATGGCTGTGATGCAAACTAAAAGCTAGTAGCTAGCCAGGGGAACAACACAGGGGGGAGAAGGTATGGCTTTGATGAGCTCAATTATTATACATCACTTAGATTGTTTTTTTTTTCTATAATTTTCATAACTTTCAGTAGTTTTTAATTCTTGAAGTAGAAATAGCTGTTGATAAACAGCCTGCTGTTGGCTTTTTATGCTCTTCAGAGGGCAGCGGAAGCGTGAAAGGAGGTGGAGGCGGAAATGCCCGAGAGATTCGAATTCGCAGAACAAAAAAGAAGGGCAGGAGGGAGGAAGACAGCGATGAGGAGACGACACACACCTCTCAGGGTATGAACACAGATGTGCTCACTAATAAACCTTGCATTTATATAAACATGCTGATTTATCATATTGATGTTTATTTATATTTGTATTATGTAACTTGTTAAAAATATTTTTGTGTATATAGAAATTTGCAAGCTTTACTAACCTTGGTTTGTGTTGAAGTATTGTTTATTTTTAATTCATGCTAGCTATTTCTTAACTAATATTAACAAGTTTTACTTCTGTAAAAACTTTCTGGTGAAATTTATAATGGTAGTAGGAAACAGCTGTAGTTCCTGTTTTAATTTGTGACCTTGCATGTGTTACAGGCCGAAATAAGCAAGGAGACATGTCCTTCCTCTCAGTGGAGGAGATCATGGAGGTGCTGGGGGAGAAAGTGTGTGACAGCTCTGAGGAGATGCTGCAGGAACTAGCAGAGCAGATACAAAGGTTCAAACTATGATATTCAAGCATATGGAGACCAAAAATACAGGCATTTTTACAAGCATCAAGTGTCACCTCGCATACATTGGGCCTCATTCATGAAACTTGCGCAAATATATGAGTAAATTCGGAGTAATTGTGCAGCGTAAAACGGACCTTCCCGAAAACTCTCCTCTGGATTCACAAACGCTTCGTAAATGTCTGATTTGATAGTTAAATGTGTATGTTAATGAATTCCAATCATTCCTAAATAGGGCGCTCATGCACGCTCATTCAAAATTAGCATAATCCCCGCCTATGAATTACAGCTACGCAAATTGCATGTTTCGTGAAATATTCTGGTCTAATTCCTCAGGTTTGGCTCCAGTATATTGCATAAATGCAAAAAACACCAACAGGCCATATGCCTAACAATAAATATTCAATTAACGTGTGTCCACCAAAGAGTGTTTAACCAGCTGAAAAAACGTCAGGCGCTCTTCTTAAAAGGACCAGCGGGTGGCACAGCGTTTTTCCAGCTGAGACGCTTTGGTTGCCATGATTTGGAATATCCACGGCGGCAACGAATTACTAGTATCTCATTTTTAGGAATTTTACAAAATATAAAAAAGCAGTAACCAGTAATATTTACTTCTCCATTGTTGTAGGCAGTCGTACAAGTATGATGGTCGGTCGCTATTTGTCCCACCCCTCCTGGATAAATAGTGACAGTGATGCGCGCTGTTTTACAGTTATCAACTCAGCTGAAATTTTTTTTTAAAAAAATACAAAAAAGAGGGCAAGGGCAAATTAACTTGTAATTATGATGGCAGTGCATCAAAATTCAGTGTCATCAGAATGGCTTTACAAACGATTTACACAAAAATTCGTTCTACTCATGTTTCATGAATTAGGCCCAATGATTGGATTGGAATTGGAATAGTCTGAAAGACTTTCCATTAAAAAACAAAATGCTGCATTAATGATATCTTGTTAGTGTTGGTCTGAGCAGATGCATTAACAGCTGTTCATTCAAATTAAAATATTTATCTCACCAAATTTTCATACAGATTTTGGAGTGAACACACCTTGAGTTTGTCGTTTTTCTACAAAATTTGAAAACCTACAAACTTTTTTTGCCAGGCCATTGAGCAAAATGTACCAGGAAGTGGTCAGTGCAGCTTTCATGTCCACAAGTTCAGCCCGAGCAGGAGGGAGTCGGAAGAAAAACATGAAGGATCTTCAGGAGGAGATCAACAACTTGTACAACAACATCCGCCTCTTTGAGAAAGGAACCAAACTCTTCTCGGGTTTGTTTGTGTCCATCTCAATTGTTCTATAGAAAACACATTGCATATTTTTTGTAGTGGTTCAATCATCAAGCGTACACAATTTACAGAAGTGACAGCATTGTTGTTGTCTGTCCTCCGCTAACTTTTCTGCTTTTTTTTTCTGTACACACCAGATGAGACGCAGGCTACCATTGCCAAGCATGTTTTGAAGACCATATGTACGGATGCGACCAATGTGCTGCTGAGCTTTGTGGCAGCTGAGCATATGACCTCGGACAGCTCGACTGCCATCACCAGTGAGGTACAACCTACTGCTATTCCATAAACAGCATTCATAGCACTGTTAACTTCTGTTACCACCCCTGTGCTGCTCCTGGCTGGTGCTAAATAAATGTATAGTAGTCCAAGACTTAAATTTATCCACCAGAATTCGATCGGATTGTGAGAATTAGACTGACTTCAACTTTTTCTCCTAAGATGTTGCTAGAAATTAGATCAGAAGCAGTGTATAAACATACAAAATTATGAATTAATTTGCGATTTGTGAATTAACCAATGAAGAAGAATCTATGTCCATGCATGAAAAAAAATTTAATTTGGACCATTCTGCTTCTACTTTGTAAATCTGGTTGAACTGAACCCCAGACACACAATAATAATGGGTAAAAATCAGCATTTGCAATGCGTATAGCTTTGTGTTTGCTGAGGAAGAGGTTTGGATCAGAAGAAGCTCATCAACACTGTGGCTGTTAAAACAGACCTCCTGAGAGACGAGGCCATAGACATCAACTCTCTCTGATTCTCCAGTAGAAGCAGCTTATAGTTGAAATTGGCTGAAAAAAATAAATAAATAATAATTTAGATGGGAAAAACCACACATTTTTATCTATGGCTCTATTTTACATAAGTGTTGTGTCTGTTTGTTACTGTGTTGCAGATCAGGCTGAAGATTCTGGGAAAGCTCTCAGATGAAGTTAAATCTCCTCTGATGAAGCTACACAACAGTCTCAATGGAAAGGTGTGTTTGACACAACATGGGATCTGTGCTCACAGAACTGCTCAAGTTTCAGTTCAAACGCCTAACTTTTACACAGTTCTACACATCTCCTGCCCATTGCATGTTTTTATTCATATTTAAGTAATTTGGTAATCCTTTCAGCTATGAATAAAAGAATTGAGTGTCATCATGTTTAAATCCCTTGCAGAGAATTCCACAAATTTTTTCCCAAAATTAATGGAGAAAATGTGAAAAATACTATACAGTTGTGTTCAAAATAATAGCAGTCCAACATCACTAACCAGATCAATCACTGTTTTTGGTAGAAATTATATTTCTACATGACAAATATTTTACTAGTAGTTGTGGTAGAGTAGTAGAAAACCAACAGCAATGACATGCATGCTGTTGATTCTGTGTAATTGAATCATTAATTGAAAAGGGCATGTTCAAAATAATAGCAGTGTGGAGTTTAATTAGAGAGGTAAATCATTCTGTGAAAAAACTGGTGTAAAACAAGTGGCCCTTATTTAAGGACAAAAGCAGCAAATGTTGTACTGTGCATTTCTTTCTGAAAATCTGAGTAAAATGGGTCGTTCCAGACATGGTTCAAAAGAATAGCGTACTTTGATTAAAAAGTTGATTAGAGAGGGGAAAACATATAAAGAAGTGCAGAAAATGACAGGCTGCTCAGCTAAAATATCAAATGCTTTAAAATGGCAACCAAAACCAGAAAGATGTGGAAGAAAACAGAAAACTACCATTCGAATGGATTGAAGAATAGCCAAAATGGCCAATGATTAGCTCCATGGTGATCAAAGAAAGTCTAAAGTTACCTGTGAATACTGTCCCTGCAAACAAGCTGCCAGTGCAGGGCCACTGAGAATTTGCTCAAGGGTCAGGAACCCAACTAAAGCAAGCACTTACCTCCATAATGGTGACGTCAAACTTTATTATTTTCAATAAAACAGCGCTTAGGCTTCCTGGAGGCTAAGTGAGGGCTGCCAGTGCTAAGGGGACAACGTTTTGCCAATGAGCAAATTCTCAGGGGCCCTGCGCTGGCAGCCCGTAAAGGGCCAGTGCAAGCTTGTTTGCAGGGGTAACAATTAGAAGATGCCTATGTGAAGCCAAGCTATCGGCAAGAAGCCCCCGCAAAGTCCCATTGTTGAAAAAATGAAGAGGTTACAATTTGCCAAAGAACACATTGACTGGCCCAAATAGAAATGGCGCAATATTTTGTGGACTGATGAAGCAAGATTGTTCTTTTTGGGTCTAGCGCAGACAGCTATTTTTCCAGACGCCCCCAAACACTGAATTCAAGCCACAGTACACTGTGAAGACCGTGAAGCATGGTGGCGCAAGCATCATGATATGGGGATGTTTCTCATGGGGATGTTGGGCCTATTTATCGCATTCCATGGATCATGGATCAGTTTGAGTACATTAAAATACTTAAAGAGGTTATGTTGCCTTATGCCGAAGAAGAAATGCCCTTGAAATGGGTGTTTCAACAAG
Source organism: Tor tambroides (assembly GCA_021397915.2). Taxonomy (NCBI): domain Eukaryota; kingdom Metazoa; phylum Chordata; class Actinopteri; order Cypriniformes; family Cyprinidae; genus Tor; species Tor tambroides. The sequence goes on from JAFVLL020018951.1 coordinate 4,691, forward strand.
ACAATGACCCCAAACACACAAGAAAGCGAGCAGCATCTTGGTTCCAGACCAACAAGATAAATGTTATGGAGTGGCCAGCCCAATCTCCAGACCTTAATCCAATAGAAAACTTGTGGGGTGACATCAAAAATGCTGTTTCTGAGGCAAAACCAATAAATGTAGAGGAATTGTGGTCTGTAGTGCAGTCGTCCAGGGCTGGAATACCTGTTCACAGGTGCCAGACTCCATGCAACACAGATGTGAAGCAGTTCTCAGAAACCGTGGCTATACAACTAAATGTTAGTTCAGTCAATCACAAGAAAGCTAAATATTCAAGCTTTTTTCTGTTTATACAGTAAATATTTGACTTTGTAAAGAAAAATGCAGACACTGCTATTTTTTTGAACAGCCTAATATTCCTTTTTCTTCACTTTCTGTAAAGTAATAACAAATTTGCTAAATTTTTCTTCATGTTTTGATTTAGAATAGAATGTGCAATGTTCCCAATGTGTACTGAAGTAAAAGTTATTATAAGGATTTTGAGCTTTACTCGCTTTTTTAAACACACTGCTATTATTTTGAACACAACTGTATATTCCTTTACATTTTACTGTCAGTTGTCATGGGTTGGAAGAGCAAAGTATCATTTTTTTTTTTTTTTTTTTATCACTTGCAGGCCATTGAAGACTTTTTGTCGTGTTTGGAGATGAGTGCAGAAGAGTGCGGGCTTCTTCTGAAGAAAGGCGACAAGAAAAGAGAAAGGTATAACCACTTCCCCAGCACTGCACTGGTATTGATCACTGAAGTGTCTCTTCTTTAGTAATCAAATGTCTGTTTTTATTATTCTTCAGTCATAGGCATTGCATTGCTTTAAGGAAGCCTAAAGTTAACATGTTAGCTCAAGGTCAAGCCATATAATTTTTTTTTTTTTTAATTGGCACAGGTATTTGCTTTGCAGAACATTCAGTCCTCCAAAACAGCAATGAAATGTTTTTCTTTAGTGATTAACTAACACCACGTCTGCACTGGATGCAACAGCTGTCGTGTCGTGTTGCTGAAGTCTAACAGCTAAAGTCTGTCTACACTGGACGCGACAAAGTGACCATTGCAAATCATTTGTACTTTGTGTCAGTTCATCATAAATAGAACGAGACATCAGTTTGCTGCTGGCAATTGGCCGTGTTGCACCACACCACATCCAATGTAGACAGCATCACTGATTATAATGGGTTCTGTTGTCTTGTGTTGTGTTGTGTAGACACGGTGTTATTGTACTACGTCTATATGATAACACATACTTTATATAAACCTTGGCTTTTCTCTGCCACGTTTTAAAACCACTAATGTACAAAGCATAGCCATGTCAAGTCACCTTTTTTATAGCGCTTTTATCGCAGCTTTACACTATCAAACAGGAAAGTAACAGAATCAGTGATGCAGACTTCAACAAAGAGGCAAATCATGTGATCATATAATTCATTTGATTCAAATTTTTAATTGATAACTATAGCTATTTAAAAGCAAATGCATACATTGCCTAACAAAAGTTTACATATTGTGTGTGTGTTTGCAGGCAGGCTCTCTTTGTGCACCGCCAGGCTCTGTTGGAGCAGTTGAGGGATACAGAAGACCCTGCACTTGTGCTGCATCTGACCAGCGTCTTGCTCTTCCAGAACATCACACACTGCATGCTGCATGCACCTGGACGCTGTGTGCCACATATCATCGGCTTCCTGCAAAGCAAGATTCCTGAGGTAACCATGTGTCCCCTAAACCTACAGTAAAATCCAGCTGTGCAAAAAAAAAAAAAAAAAAAAAAACTGAAATATACAAATAACTATTATACAAAAGATTTTTGCTCAGTCATTGCAAAACACTCCATGGGAAAAACAGAGGGAAAACATTGCTAAATATAAATACTAAAATGCCATATGTGACCCTTGACCACAAAACCAGTCATAAGGGTCAATTTTTTGAAATTGAGATTTATACATCATCTGAAAGCTGAATAAATAAGCTTCCATTGGTATGGTTTATTAGGGTAGCACAATATTTAGCCGAGATACAACTATTTGAAAATCTGGAATCTGAGGGTGCAAAAAAAAATGTAAATATAAAAAAAATCGCCTTTAAAATTAAGTTTTGATATATTTAGCGTAGGAAATTTACAAAATATCTTCATGGAACATGATCTTTACTTAATATCCTAATGATTTTTGGCATAAAAGAAAAATCGATAATTTTGACCCATGCAATATATTGTTGGCTGTTTCTACAAATATACCCCAGCAACTTAAAGGGATAGTTCACTTTGAAATTAAAATTTGATATCTATCAGCTTACCCCAAGGGCATCCAAGATGTAGGTGTCTTTTTTTCTTCGGTAGATCCAATTTTGATATTTTTAGGTCGTGTCTGTTCTAGTCTGTCACTCATATAATGGCAGGTATAGGTCACTGTCTCTATAAGAGGGAAAAAGAACATGCACAGAGAAATCCGAATTAAACAATTCCCCATCGTAACTACACATTGATGGCCTAAGACACGAAACGAGCGGTTTGAGTGAGAAAACGAACAGTATTTATATCGTTTTTTTACCTCTTGTACACAACCATGTCCAAGTGATCTGAGTGCACGCACGCATCCGGTGTGTGACGTGTGTGCGCGCGCTCTGGCTTAGTCTGCGCATGAAAACTCACCACTCCCGGATGAGTTTGTGCGAGCAAACGTAATTTTAATTTCAAAGTGAACTATCCCTTTAAGACTGATTTTGTGGTCCAGGGTCACATATGCTTGAGCATAGGTAGTATAGTAGTCTGTTTTTTAACTGAAAATGCAATTTATAATTAAACAAAACCCTTAAAATTCTGTATCATATGGCACCATGACAAATCTACAGAAGCACATAAGCTATGCATTTGTCTGTGTGTGTGTGTGTGTGTGTGTGTGTGTGTGCTTTAGGAGCAGCACAAGCTGTTGTCTCAGTACCAGAGTCTGGTGGTCAAGCAGCTGGTAGTGCAGGGTCAAGGCCTGGAGAAGAAGAGCAATCTGGGAGAGGGAGCCGAAGATGGTCCTGTTGTTTCTGATGATGTGGAGGGCCTTCAGAAAGAGCTTCACAGTCTCACCAGAGACATTAAAGACATCCTTTCTCAGAGAAAACCATCTGTCACAGAATAACACAGTTGTTCGCAACAAGCCCAGCCGTTAATGTATTCTGCTACATTATGTATTAGAGCTCTAATTTTAAATCTGTGAAATAAACAGACTGAATTCAACCTTGCAACACAGCGGAAAGTGAAATTTTTGTGCTGTTCTGACAATTACAGTGCTTTACTTACAAAAGTGTTTTTTCCCCTACAGAGTCCCACAGCCCAGGCTGGCAATGATCATCGTTTTGGAAATATTTGTTAACGTTTCCAAGTAATTTTGCATACATTTGAATTGCTGCTTGTCTATGACCCATAAAAAAGTCCATTTTCCGCTGTGCCTCTAAAACACTTTTATTTGAAATTGTAAAATCATACATGACCTGCTGAGGTCCCAGTAGAAGAAAAGTCTCTTTGTACTAATATAAATGATTTACAAGACAAAAAAATAAATGTACAGCATTTAAACTGATGTTTCAGTACTGGTGTCTGTGACATTTACAGAGTTTAGGGGTAAATTGTAGATCTCAAAACAACTTTAATTTGCAGCAGCTAAGTGTTCAAATTTGAGATACAGTAAATAGTGCTACGAACAGTTCCATAGGACACATTCAAGCATAAAGTGTTAAAATCATCACCATATCGCTAAATATTGGCAATTATTTGTTTCCCAAATAAATAAATATTTTGTTGTCATTACTGATATGACTCATTGCCAATTCATAAACAAAAACATACATCATATGTAGAGATGTGAAGATCATCGTCATTCTGGCTGGAGAACATTAAGCACCATTATTCTTATTATTTCACTAGCAGGTCTAAAGACCCACTGTGAGGCTGTGTCAGAGTATTTATTTCTTTTTAAGCAAATTTAACACCTTGGCAGATGGAACAAAAGGTACAAATTAAGTAATCAATGTGCTACACTGCTCATCCACAACATTAAATCCACTTGCCTAATTTTGTGTAGGTCCCCTCTGATGTGTTGAGGCATGGACTCCATAAGATCTTTGAACGTGGTATCTGGCACCAAGATATTAGCAGCAGATCCTGTAAGTCTTGCAAGTTGTGAGGATCAGATTTGTTGGTCCAGCACTTTCTATAGATGCTCATCATGAGACTATGCACCCCATATGCATCAACCGGACAGGCTAGCCTTCGCTCCACCCATGACCCACCAGATGTCCTTCTTTGCATTACTTTACCAGTTTTGGGAAGGTTACTTTGGAAATGTAATAGGTTACTGATTACAATTTACCCAATTTAAAATGTAATAAGTAGTGTAACTATTTCAATTAGTGTATTAATGTAACCAATTACATTTGATTCTTTTGGACTACTTTCCCAAATTTCTAATAAATGTTTTCAGCTGTTGCAGTTTTTCTCAATTGCTTAAACACATTTCTTGAAACTATGCCTCTTTTTTTGCGAAACCAACTCTAAACACAAATCCATAACTTCTAACTCAATTCCCCAAACGTCCTATATTCAGGTCAAAATGAAGCTCTTCGCTCAAAACAACCCAAACTTTGCTCTCAGACGTGACACACAAACCCTCAAAAACACACACACACTACAACACATTCTTACACATTGATGAGATAAATTCAAAACGATACTACAAAAACCGGGGAGTACCACAAGCAACACTTATTACCAAGTGTTTTATTCCTTAATGTACTGTAGAGTACAGTACAATACAGCAAACAACAACACAAATAATTATTCTGCCCCAGCATCCCATCTTTGGTCTGGGACAGGAATCAACATCAACAACATGGTTCTTCAACATCACAGGCTGTAGTAGCCCTGGCCAGGCAGCAGGGGTAAAATCCTCTTGCATGCCTGATCCAACCCTGGCACGCATCAAAAAAATATCTGAGACTCTTTCTCTTCCATGTTGTCGTCCTCCTCCTTCTTCTCTTTCTCCTCCTCCTCTTCCTCCTTCTCCTCATCTTCCTCTTCCTCTCAGTACTTTCTCTACTCCCTACTCTTTCTCCTCCTCCTCCTCTTCCTCCTTCTCCTCATCTTCCTCTTCCTCTCAGTACTCCCTCTCCACCTCCTATTCTTCCTCTTCCTTCATTTCTTTCTCTACTCCCTACTCTTTCTCCTCCTCCTCTGTGGTATCCTTGACCTCTTCCTTCACGTCTATCTGGATCCATTGTTTCAAACCTGAACACAGTCTCTTTGATGCATTTCACGAATCATCCTTACTGTAATATTTGCACAGAAGTATGTGCATTTCTCAGAACAATTCGCACAAACAGCACCACACAATGTATTTCCTGCAAAAGCCTGTAACTTACTCAGAATCTTTAGTTCATCTCTCAAAAGTAAGTATTTGTCAATGAACATATCAGTGCCATCAGAATGAAAAGTCCTTGTGTCATTGTTCACAAACAAGATGTGTTGTCAATATAACACTGCACTCTGTTAGTATTACCTGATGTAAACTATGGCAACCGTTTGGATGACAGTTACTGTACTGAAATGCAGAAGGTTGCACTTTGTATGCCATATATCCATTTCAAAAGTACAAATTTAAACATTACTGTATGTGGGATATTGATTGAAAGAGACTGGATATGATTCAGTTACAGTTTCACTTGTGGTCTGACCAAAAAAAAAACAAACAAACAAAAAAAACATTACAACGTCATTGTGAAATAGAAAAGAAAAAGAAATACGGCACAAAGGAGAAAATAAAAATTAGAAAGTCTATTGTCAGAATTTGTAACTCTTGTGTTGTCCTCTGTCTATATATGCTTTCCAATTGAAGGTTCATGAGATACACCTATTTCAGAGAACTGGTTTATAATTGGTTGATCTATATTCTCTTCATTAGTGAAAGTTAAGATTCACTTGAACAATTCATGGCAAATTTATAAAAAGTAATAGAAATGCGTAGAAAATGTGCTTGACAGTTTATGACAACAAGATCAACCATTTTGCATTTACAGTAATGACTTATACGATGAACTAATGACTAGCCCCCGGTTTCACAGACAAGGCTTAAACCTAGTCCCAGACTAAAATGTAAGTCTGAGCTGTTTCAACTGAAAGAAACTTGCATTGATTGATCTTGAAATATATCAATGCCTTTGTTTTGTCTCAGGATGCACACCAGTTATGTATTTTTCTAAGGCACATTTAGAAAAATTATTTAAATGTCCTAATTGAACTATGGCCTAATCCTGGCTTAGTCTAAGCCCTGTCTGTGAAACCGGGCTTAGATGTTTTGAGGGGTACTATATAACACATTTTGAGCAACATGACAATAGCAACTGATAATGTAGGAAACCGCAGAGAAATGTACATAATCAGTTGCGTGAATATACCAAAGCAATCGCAACTTGTTCAAAAGAATGAGAAACTTATTTTATGATGTGCACAAGTGACTAGATGATTTGGAGTATGGAAGGATTTTCTGAACTATTTTCAAAAGGAATAGCAAATTGTATTTTCAATTGCGTTTTCCACATGTGGGCGCATAAATTGTGGCATTATCCAAATGCAATTGCAAATCTAGCATTATCGTTTGCATTTTCGCTTTCGCGAACGCACAGTGACTGCCACATTTCAAATGAAAAAGCAAAGTCCATTTGCAAGTGTATTTCCCATGTCTTATGAGCTATGAGCCTGTCATATTTAAATAGCAATATTAATTACCACATTTGCCTTTTCACTTTCTCAGCGTCGTGCATGTAACCTGCCAAAACTCAAATGGAATCGCAATTCCTTTTGCATTTGAATTTCCTGTCTTCACGGAAAGCTGTCAATCAATGTGAGGGGGCGGGACTATACTAGGGGGCGTGTTTGTGTCGGGAGGTGACGTCACTCACAGACGACCGTGCCGAATGCTTTGATCAATGGAGGTAATCGGTAAAGGCTCCGCTAAAGGCAGCTGCCAATCAGTTCGTGCCTGTGTGAACGAACAGAAAACCTTCCTGGAACAATACTTTTTTTTTTAAATAATAATAATAATAATAATAATTATAATAATCTTTTTTTTTACCCCAAATGCAGCGATTATACCCTGCTAACAGTGGGAGCAACAACGGTACGCACAATAGGTCAATATTCACTATTACCCAAACGCTTTTCACCTGTCTCAACATCTCTCACTGTTTCTTTCATTCCGATTCAGGCACGTGCAGAGGGGGGGGGCGGTGGGTGCTTGAGCACCTGCCCCTTTTCCCCTTGATGCCCAAAGTGCCCTTTTGTCAAGGCAATATTTATTTTTATTTTTGTAATTAAACGCCCTTCTGACCTGCAATCTAACTATTAGTAAAATTAGTTAATAATAGTTTAGCCGTAAATTAAATTATCCACATGATGATCTCACCTGACGATCTCATCCGGGACGATCCCTCACGCCTTTAGGATGCCTTCAGTAACGTCCGCGGGTGCCGGTAAGTGGAGTTTGTTTATAAAGGCTGCTACGAACACCCTTTTCCCATTTTTAATCACAGAATAATTCAGGAAATATATTTTATAGTTTCTATACTAAATGATGCGTCAATCAGTACTGCATTTTTCATATATTTTATTTATTTATTACCTGACAATAACTTGAAAAGCACACATAAACCATATATTTTCGCAATCGTGTGTTTATTGTCTTCACGTTTCATCAGTAAAAACGTGAGTTTGTCCATACGCCAAAAGTTTCTGCGCGAGAGCGCCCTCTGGCTTCGAGTATGAATGAAACATGCACTGCACAAGTGTGTTCAGCTCTCCTGATATTCACATCTCATTTTGGATAAGAATAAAACGTCAGGTCATGTCTCTTAATTTAAATCTAGATTTAAATCTAGAAACCTCTGTGAAAACACCTGCTCGAGCTTGAATAAAGTGCGGGGGACGAATTTACATTTTATTAAAATTAATATTAAATAAAAAAAATGCAGCTAACAGTTCTACACAGCAATAAAAACAAAGGTGCTTGTTCGCTTTCGTTTTTGCTGTTTAATTGGGAAAAGTTTAAAGCACGTCGAGGTGTCTTGTCTTTTTCTATGTTATCTGACTAAAAACTATTAATACTTTGAACTATTACAGTATTTATTTAAAAAACGTAGAGTGCCTTAAAATAATTATCACAACACTGGTAAAACAGGCTTATACGTATTTTCTCGTCCTCCGAATTATACTTATCAATCCTGTTTTTATAATCATTGTCATTCAAAAAATGAATAATTCAGAACAGGATTAGAATAGAATTCTATTTTAAATAAGACAGGAATATTTTTTTTCTACAACAACATATTTTTTTTACAACAGCAAAACCACCATACCCTGTAAACTCAACAACAACAACAATAATAATAATAATAATAATAATAATAATAATAATATAATTCCAGAGTAATTAAGAGGTGCAAAAAATGTCTTTAACATTTAAACTTAAAATGGTCTTTTCTGTTCTGTTTCTTTTTCAAACCTGCGTCATGGCATTTGCTGCTGTATCAATACAGAAGCATCCATTTCGATACACATATCAGCAAGGGGCACAGCCCTATTAAAAGCCGTGTTCCATGTGCCCCTTTTATACTTTGAGCACCTGCCCCTCCAAAGGTCTCTGCACGGCCCTGTTCCGATTGATGCAAGTGAGTAAACAGACAGTGCAATTCTACACTTATTACAGTACATTTTATTCCTTTCTGTAAAAGTGATGGAAAAAAAACAGTGCCAATCTATATTTATCTACCCATTTTCCACCTTATATATTTTATATTATTTCATATCTTAACAGGTTTAATCGCGCAGTCTCAAGATCTCTCACTGTGTACAGCCACCGGACACCGCGATTGATGCACATGATTTTTATTTCACCTTGGCTGTGGCATGTTCTGTGACAGCTGTGCCTATCGTTGGTGTAAAGTGAAGTCTCATCTAGGGCAGGCAGAGTAGGAGTAGCAGCATTTACTGATTTGTCACGTCACGTGCATCAATTGGAGTGTAAACAGACAGAGTCCTTGAGGCAGGTGCTCTATTATAAGATAGGAATAAGATATAGGTGGCAAATAGGTAAATACGTGCAGATTTGCACTGTTTGTTTGCTTATGTGCCTCAATCGGAGTGCAAACAGTAAAAGATCTTGAAGCAGGTAATGCGTTCTCTATTACTACGGAAGTTCTCAGCGGCTATGCATTTTTTCCCCCTTGTTTTCTCGTGATCAAGACTTTATTTTTGTCGTGATCTCAACATAACAAAAGTTGTTCTCTTAGTTACTCAACTGCGCCAGCAGGTGGCAGTATAGAACTACTGATGGGGAGTTGTATGCCGTATCAACTGTAGTCTATTGTATAGCTTCTTCGTGATTGCTATAATTTATGCAGTTCATTACTGACATTTAATTAAATATAAATGTTAAATTCTTGAATAAATATGATCATTTTGCTTGAAATTATATGTTATTGTTACTGCTGCACGACTCATCACAGTTTCTCATTTACAACAACTATTTGTAATGTGCATCTTTCTTATTTTTTAATCTTTATTGTTAATAAATGTATATTAATAAGAAATATGATTTGCATATGTGTATAATTTAGTTCAGTGATGTTATACAATGTTATAGCCTAATTGTTAAAAATAAATGTATTTTCTAAATTTCTTTGTAAGAAACCATAAGTGTAGAATTGCACTGTCTGTTTACTCATTTGCATCAATCGGAATGAGAGAAACAGTGAGAGATGTTGAGACAGGTGAAAAGCGTTTGGGTAATAGTGAATATTGACCTATTGTGCGTACCGTTGTTGCTCCCACTGTTAGCAGGGTATAACAGCTGCATTTTGGGGTAAAAAGATTATTATAATTATTATTATTATAAAAAAAAGTATTGTTCCAGGAAGGTTTTCTGTTCGTTCACACAGGCACGAAATGATTGGCAGCTGCCTTTAGCAAAGCCTTTACCGACTACCTCCATTGATCAAAGCATTCGGCACGGTCGTCTGTGAGTGACGTCACCTCCCGACACAAACACGCCCCCTAGTATAGTCCCACCCCTCACATTGATTCACAGCTTTCCGTGAAGACATAGGAAATTCAAATGCAAAAAGAATTGCGATTCCATTTGAGTTTTGGCAGGTTACATGCACGACGCAGAGAAAGTGAAAAGGCAAATATGGTAATTAATATTGCTATTTAAATATGACAGGCTCAGAGCTCATAAGACATGGGAAATACAGTTGCAAATGGACTTTGCTTTTTCATTTGAAATGTGGCAGTCACTGTGCGTTCACGAAAGCGAAAATGCAAACGATAATGCAAAATTTGCAATTGCATTTGGATTATGTCACAATTTATGCGCCCACATGTGGAAAACGGAATTGAAAATACAATTTGCAATTCCTTTTGAAAATAGTCCGGAAAATCCTTCCATAGTGGAGGTTGAACAAGTTTGAGAATTTAATTTCTGATCTGAGAAATGCACCAAGCCACTGGGAGAAACTGTGAGCTGACTTTAGCCCTTTTATCTCCATTGAAGTTTCTGATTGGTGTGTGATAAATTTTGACTCCTAGTGTTTCCACTTGGGTAATTGTGTGCTAATTGAGCTCAAACTTTGCAGACTTGAGTGAACAATATTGAATGCTAGTGCTTTCTAAATGAGCACATGGTGTAAGCACTGAGAAATGTAGGGATTTGTGTGTAGAGTTTTTCAGTAACAGTTCACCAAATCTGACTCACGTGTCAAAGCAGGGGAATAGTGTTTATAGTTTAGGGAAATGGGTGTGCTTTTTTAAAAATGGCATTATGGTTTTGAAATTTTAGTTCAAAAGCCTGGTTATAGTGTTTTAGCAATTGAGAAAAACTGTAATCATTTTCAAACATTTAAAGCAGGCAGGGTTAACCTTACAGTAGGACTCAACAGTGATTACTGTCAGACTGTCAAAATTCTTCATTTTCATTTTAAATTATTATATTTTCACTTTAAATCGCAGCCACCACAAAATCTGACTTTTGCACCTCTTTTTACTTTGAGATCATTCTGAGGTTAAATACAGATTTAAAATCATAAAATGGTTTAATAGTAATATACTATAATACTATTTTTTAAATCAATTTTTTGCATATCTATGACAGGAAACACTGATATCTAACTATGCCTTGGAAAAACAGTTAATCTTAAAATAATACAGCATATAGTCAAGTCAAGTCACTATTATTTGTATAGCGCTTTTAACAATGCGAATTGTGTCAAAGCAGCTTTACATCAGCTGTACAGTATTTAGACGGGGAAATAGTGTGTCGAAATAGTGTCATTCTCCTCTGGCCAGACAAAATCAGCAGTTTAAATCTAGGCTGCAGCAGAGTCAGATTGTGCATAGGACTCATCTGGTTCCTGTGGTCTTGTCCCGATGATAAATATATATACATAAACCCAAATGGGAAATAAAACAGTTATTGAATAAGCATGTATTATTCTGTGTCCTAAACTCCTGAAACATTGGTGTCTCATACTTCAGAGCAATCAATGCAATTTGGGAAAGAAATCAATTAAATCTGTATGTATGCTTGTGAAAATTTTCAGATGTAACCCCTTTGTAATTAACAGTTTCCTAAGTAACTGTTATTTAATTGCAAATGTTTTCTCAGTAACTGTAATGAATTACAGTTACATTTATTATTATTTTGTAATTAAATTATGTACACATGTAAGTTACTCCCCAACACTGCTAACTAAAACCCTAGAAGGCTTGCCATTTGCAAATGCTCTAACGGTTATCTAATGCTCTGATGGTTAGTCATCTAACCATCACTATTTGGTCAAAGTCACTCAGATCTTTTTGATTTCGCTCATTTTTCCTGCTTCCAACACATGAAACTCAAAAACTGACTGTTTGCTTGCTGCTAATATATCCCACCCCTTGACAAGTGCAATATAATCAATATAATCAACGCTATTCACTTCACCAGTGGTTTTAATGTTGTGTCAGCATTAGATGAAACTAGAACATGAATTTACGTTTAATTAGAAAATAAAACAAAAGCACCAAACAGTGAGAACATTGCCTCTTTTTTTCAGACCACCACATGCCTTTGATTTTTGTGTTACCTTGACATCACACAAAGTTGGAAAGCCTGTCTAACAAATGTGCACCTGATCAGTGATCCTGTGTAGAATATGCTCATCTCAAAAGAGCCTTTTATCACTATTAAAGAGAAGACCACACCTTTATTAAGTTAAAAAAAAAACTGGCCTGGTATATGGGCACAAGCATTGAAGTACATCTAACAATTATGACAAGAACAAAAGAGCTGCCTGAGCCGTGTTGAAAGGGACTTCCAGTTCTACTGTATGTAAAATAATTGTCTGCCTTTGGCCTGAGACATGCTGGGATAGACTCCATTACTCCCTGTGACCACGCACTGGATAAACGGGCACAGAAAATGAACCACAAGATAGACAAATGAAATATCCACAGGGGCACTCATGATTTCAGATTCTATAAAAATAACGAAGCCACATAATTATGATTTCACACCCGCCCACATTCCTGCAACCTCATTAAAATGTACTTTCGTCTAAATGGATATTTTCTCGCAAAAGGTATTAACACTATACTACATAATGGGCATCAATCCACTGATTGTTCTGAAAGCACATCAAGAAGTTTAAAAACAAAATATATTTGACTGTATTTTTGAAATACAATTGTTTACTCGATAAGTATATTGTAATTCTGTAATTTATGTTGCTGCATGCATTTAATTTGTCCATCAGAAAGACTTTTTACATCCATGATTTCTGACTTTGAAGAGAACTGGATAACTTACATTTGGTACAACAGCTGAAAGAGGTTTTGCAAAGGACAAGATTTGGAGAATTCTGTTAAAGTGGTGATGAATCAAGGTCAAAGTTTTTTGTGTAGTGGTCGTTTCGGTTTGATTTGTTAAAGCCATTGAAAGCCCTATTGAAAAGTCTGTGCGGTGGGGTATATAAGCATAGCTTCTGTGCATTAACGCTGTGATTTTGTATATGGTTAGCTCCAGGATCTGAAAATGTATGAAAGCAGCTTTGCAGGGCACAGGTGTATTACATGGTTGTTCCAGATAGCTATTATTGTACAAACACACAATTGCCCTCCTTTACATTTTTGTAATTTTCCCTTTTTCTTTGCAGTGTTCAGAGACAGGTTTCTTGAACACTTTTTCCTTCTTGTTGCCATGGGAACGGCAGGGAGATGATGAGTAAATTCTTTTTTTGAGTCGAACAACAATAGAAGTTGAGAGTGAGAAAACTGGTATACCGCTAAGAAAAATCTAAATGACAATCTCCCAATGAACATATATAAACTTCTAAAAATGTAATGTAAGCTACATGCACAAACAACAAGTGCATAGGATCTGGTAAAACATATTCATAAAAAATACAGGAATGAAGTTACATTATCAATTTCATGGTAAAATAACAAAATATAGACAGACATAAAACATTTTAAAAGTCAGTGTCAACAGCCATAAAAGTTTTTTGATTATTACATAAAGGTGTGAGGGGAATTTATTTTCAAATGGCTGCTCTATATTTTGTTTTGTGTGAAAAAAGTGATACATATATATAACTTTTATATTTCTACAATCATTTACTAAATCATACGTGTGATTTTAAAGCATCTAATTTTTTGTGACATTACAAATCTACAAAAATGAGAAAGCATGTTTTATGTCAATGTTATACTGGCATCTCCAAAAAAACAAAAACTCCCACCAGAGTGTACAAACTCTACATAATACAAGCTAGTTACCAAGTAATACATACTGTTGCTAAGTAATAGCGTTCCACACATTGGTTCTGATGAGCTTCTAAAGCCCACAGCATCCTCATTAGCGGTGGCTGGAGAAATAATGAACCCCACAAGGGACACTAGTAAAGGAAAATTACCTTTCAGATTCAAAAAGCTTTAGGGTTTGCCTCCAGCCCGGCCAGCCTCAGATCAAATCATCATCTAAATGAAGGCGGCACACTACAAAGGCTCAGACGGACACAAAACAACCCTTCGCTGCGGTCTCAACTGAGCAGAGGACTTTTTTCCATGACAAATAGACATTACAAATTTATTCTTAATTGCTTGCCATTTGACATTGAGAGGGGAAAAAAATCCTTCAGCTGGTTGATTGGTTGTATGTTTTTAATGGCATGTCAGCAACAAGCAGTTGGTTAGATGCTGTTTATATATGTGACTCTGGACCACAAAACCAGCCATAAGGGTCAATTTTTCAAAATTGAGATTTATACATCGTCTGAAAGCTGAATAAATAAGCTTTCCATTGATGTATGGACAATATTTGGCCGAGATACAGCTATTGAAAATCTGGAATCTGAGGGTGCAAAAAAATCTAAATACTGAGAAAATTGCCTTTAAATTTATCCAAATGAAGTTCTTAGCAATGCATATTACTAATCAAAAATGAAGTTTTGATATATTTACAGTAGGAAATTTGCAAAATATCTTCAAGGAACGTGATCTTTACTTAATGTCCTAATGATTTTTGCCAAAAAAGAAAAATCATTTTGACCCATACAATGTATTTTTGGCTATAGCTACAAATATACCCCAGCGATTTAAGACCGGTTTTGTGGTCCAGGGTCACGTATAAAACAACCTTGTACTGTACACAAATATCGACAGGGTTCCCCCAGCTTTCCAGACCTTTCCATTCAGTCGATTAAAAATGAACTGCATTAAAACTGAAGGAAGATTACACGAGTCATAACTAGAAAAATGTATATTACCACACAAATTCCATGAGTTTCAATTTTATTAATTTCCATGATTTTATTCACTTCCAGTCATGAAAAATCACAATTTCAAAATTCACATTAAAAATCATATATCTCCACAAAGTCATCTACTTATCAGTTTGAAACATGCTTATACCTTGGTCAAATGCCTTTCCTTTATTTCCACACTGAAAATAATTGAAAACAGAATAGCTGAGCAATCAACAATAAAATTAAATAGAAAATGGTTAAGTGTAAAACAGATCACAAAGCCAGGAAAAAAAAACTAAACAAATACAGCACACAAAATCGTATTACATTCATGGCATAAAACAGAAGATTGCACATTTTCACCAAATATAGCAGCACCTGACTGATTGAACAAACTTCTATTAAGATCTAAATCCTACAAAAAAACACTGTGCAATTAAAGTAGTTTAATGTACAGGCTCTGTAAACCATCTCATCTGTACAATCTTTTACAGCTAAAACATCCTGCGGTTCGAAGAAAGACCAAACATATCACAGCTTGATAAGATTGTACCGTAAGAATTACAAAAGAAGCTTCAGAAATGTCCTCCACTAGACCACAGATCTATGCTCCCCGCACACATAAACAGCACTGGGGCGGATACGTCTCTTGGTGTGGCCAGGCAGCTGCGGCAGGAACTTGAAGTACTTGGGCATCAGGTCAAGGCAGGCGTCACGGAACTTCTTGATTCGCCAGTAGTAGATGAGAGGATTCAAGGCCGATTTGAGGTAGCAGATCCACAGCAGCCACGTGCTGATCTCGAAAAAGTTCTCCCGGTAGTAGAAGGCGTGACTGAAGGTGGACAGCAGGCTGTAGGTGGCAAACGGAGCCCAGCATGCGGTGAAGACTGAGAACAGAATGAGGATCGTGGTGAAGGCACGTGTTTTGAAGCTCATGTCAACGTTCATCTGAAAGGGCCTCTGCAGACTCATCAGTCCCAGCTTGCTGGCCTGGCTGAGGCACACCGAGTCAGGGTGGGAGTGGATGCGCAGCGCGTTGTGCCGGAGCGTACTCAAGATGCCCATGAACGTGTACAGCATCACCAGGAATGGTACAAAGAAGAACACCAGCATAATGAGCATCATGTAAGCATGGTCACCACGCTCAACCGTGTAGCCAAAAACACACTGCGGTGCTCTGGGGGGAATATACAAGGCTGGATGGCCAACGGAAAGCGGGAAGGAAAAGCAGAAAGACAGAGACCACGAGACCGCGATCAACACTTTGGCCCTGCGTGGACTGAGTTTGTCCTGCTTTTGCACGATGATTAGGAAACGGTCCACACTGATGATCATCAAAATAGCCACTCCCTCCATCAGGAACATCCAGAAGAACATGGCCGAGACGCGGCAAAACACCTCTCCGAAGATCCAGCGCGTGGTCACCATTGTGACTAGCGCAAAGGGCATGTTGAGGACCGCTAACATCATATCGGCGAAGGCGAGGCTGGCCAGCAAGATGTTAATAGCGGAACGCATAGCGGCTCTCTGGTAAACCATGAGGCAGACCACCATGTTTCCGAGGAAGGCCAGCAGCAGCACGCAGATGATGACCAGACCGAAGAACACCTGGAGGGGCAGGTTCAGGCCCTGAACAGGGTCCTGCCAAACGGTTGAAGGCGTTACGTATTCCGATAGCGTCCGGAGGTCTAACGAGCTGTTGACTTTTGCCGAGGAGCTCTCCATGGCTCTTGTACTCGCTGGCTGGGTCAGCACCTTGGGCGTGGGGTACAGGGTGGCGCTAGGGTGCCCTGAAGCCACAGGTGGACTAGTGGAGGAATAAAGCATGCTTCTTTTTGCATTTACATGGTAAAGAGAGCACGCTCAGCCTCTCGAACAGGTCGCTAGCACACATCTCAGCATGGAGGCAGACCCTGTGGAAGCAGAAGAAAGGAATTAGGAAATCAGTCATGCAAGAATGTCACAAACAATCAGTCAATCTAATATGTAACGAAATATAGGGGGTGGGATGGCGCAGTGGATAAGACACATGCCTTTGGTGTGAGAGACCCGGGTTCGAATCCACTGTGTGACACCAATGTGTCCCTGAGCAAGACACTTAACCCCTAGTTGCTCCAGAGGCGTGCAACCTCTGACATATATAGCAATTGTAAGTCGCTTTGGATAAAAGCGTCAGCTAAATGAATAAATGTAAATGTAAATATAGAGTAATAGTAAAGTGATGCTGGCTGCAGGTTTAAATCTTAAAACATAGAGACAAATTTGAGGAAGCCATTCCCAGATAGCTTTGTTTTTGCCAGAAACTGCCAGCTCACAGTGATGTCCGGCTGCTTTGTCTGGGTGAATCGCTGGTAGGGTTGGGTATCGAAAACCTGTTCCATTTTAGAACCGGTTCCAAATTTCCAAGAACCTGGTATTCGATAAGATGCATGCATTTTGATTCTGCTTAATGATTCCTGCGTTCGCATTTTAATGTGATTTAAAACGAAAGCGCAGGAACGGAAAGAACTTGCGCCTTGTTTCCATGCAGTGCAAGCGCGAGCACAGAGAACAGCGGGTTCCCAGCACCGTGTCCGTTCTCGAACCGCTCCGTGCATTTCCACTGCAGAAAAGGTTGTTCCGGGCCAGAACTGACTTCTTTCATATTTATCGACCAGTATGCAGAAAACTACGTCAGTATATCATCATAAACACAGCTGTTTTTGTCTTAAGTGAACGCAAACAGATGAGAAAGAAAATGCACGTGCACAGTATTTTTAGATCTGCTTGCGTTCGGTTTTAAAGAGACAGCAGCCTAATAAACGCGCTGCCTGTCATTAATGTTAATCAAAGAACAAAAGAAAATCATTCACTGATCTTGACTGAATATCTTTAATAACTTTAATTAATAATCTATATTTTATTTATGAAAAGAAAACTATGCAGTGTTTTTAAACTTTTAATTACAGTTTCTGTACCTGAAATTTGGTTCAGTTGTATGTTTATCCTATTGCCAATTCATTTGTTTGTTCCTATTTTATTACTGACTGTTTACTTATCTTTAACACTTTAATATTTGAAATTTATATTAGTGTAGTTGTTTTTGCTGTGGTATTTTTGTTAAAAGCATAGGCAAAAGTTCCTCTTGTAGGCCTAAGTGTTCTGTAGGCTGCTGATTTTTGCTCATGTTACTCAGCTGCGACAGAATGCTTTGTAAAAAGACAGAATAAATGTTTGACATCTAAATGTTTGATTTCATTTTTTTACACTGGATTTTTTTAATCTAGGAATCGTTAAGAATCGGAATCGATAAAATTCAAACGATACCCAACCCTAATCGCTGGCAGTGTGAAACCTGCTTGACAGTGAATATTGACAATGTGACAAAGTTGAACAAGACTGTGAGTTTTTTTCTGTGAGTGTTCTCTGGGCAACAGTATCCAGTGTTGTAGTCTGTACTTGGCTTTAAGTGTGTTAACTTACTGTCCACCTAAATCACAAAATATACAGTGCAAGTGGTGTAAATTTCATTATCAGCATAGTATCCAGATTTTTCCAACCACGCATACACTGTTAATTTAGCTCACATAGGTACCATATTTTTTTTTTTGCAGTAATTACTACTACAACCATAAGATGGAAACACTGTCCCGGTCCTTTATTGTACAAGAAACAGATGAGATGGAACAAAAACAAAGATTGCCAGATTGGGCGGATCTCTGCCTGATTGGGTGGTTTTGAATTTGATTTAGGGTTGTGCCGACAGACGACAGTATCGTTTATCAATGATAGTCAGAGATATCGCCTGTGGCTGATGCCTTTGACGATAGCAAGACGATTATTATTATTATTACTAGGCCAGTATTATTATCTAATTAATATTAGGGCTTATTTGTTCCATTATATTTCTTTTTACGCGTTTTTACAAGGTTACACGTTATAACTAATCACACACAATTCTGCTGAGCTTATGAATTTGATGGCCAATCAGAGGCGTTCAGATGAGTCATCGCTGAAACACTGGAGTTTTGTTGTTCAGCACTTGCTGACTGAATTCTCTCATCATAAACAAGGTGCGATGTATGAGAGATATCTCCACTGATTATAGTGGTGTGTGCGTAAGTCAATGGTGTTCTCTGATAATGTAAAACGTTCTTTGCTTGTTTTCTGTAGCTGCAAAACTGAGGAAATGTAAGCATTATAATTAGTGACTTAAAATATTAATATGACTGAGTTTGTACTTAACATGATCACAATTTAATAAAAACATTGTATGACATGATATCCATATGCTACTTGACTATATAATAGGGCTTTTCACACTTGAAATTGTTAACCCTGGGTCATCCTAAACCCCGGATAAACGGAATCCTGGGTTATCTGTAATCACGTTTCACACTGCTCATACTATACCTGGGGTTAACTTTTAATCCTGGGTATTCATTAACAGTCGTTTCACACTGCACATTCCTAAACCCCGGGTAAATGTTCTTATTTGCGGAGTCACCTTCACTGATTGAACGAACTGCAGGCAACCTGTTTAAGTTTACAGGAGTTTTCCCGTGTCTTGCCAGTTATTAAAAAAAAAAAAAAGTCGCCGCGTAGGTCTTAAGCCGTTTTAAGCCTCATGAGACGCCCAAAGGCAAGAAAACAAAGACTAAAATACAAAAGAAAGAAAACACAGAGCAAAGTATGTTTAAATTTATTGCAATTTATTTTACGTGAATGATACCGTCTTCTCGTTCACACGCTTTCTATTTTTTGACATTTACTTTTCTTCTCACCGGCTGCTGTTTACACAACGCGCGTTTCCTGCGTTCCCCGACATGAGCCTCGCTGCTCATTTTCTGATTGGCTGTCTGTTGCCAAGCGTCCAGCAGCAACAAACAAACACCGCTCCGTTTCACACTGAACAACCTTAGCACCGCAATGCGGGGTTAACACCACAAATGCGGTGCTAACCCTGCTCCGGAGCAGGGTTTCATAACCCCGGGTAAAGACACGTTTCACACCTGCAATTTGAAAGCGGTGTTAGCACCGCTTTTTACCCGGGGTTATGAAACCCTGCTCCGGAAGCGGTGTTTAGAACGACGATAACCCGGGGTTAAGTGCAGTGTGAAAAGCCCTAATGTGTAGTTAATAGATTACACTAACATACTGCTTTTAGCCTTACCCTGGATTTGAAACTAAGTAAATAACTAAATAAATTATTACAATGATATCGTGTATCGGCGATCTCATAGGCTGACTATAGGATGATGACTATGGAGCACATCGTCCACCAGCACTAATTTGATTGTGGGTGCGTGTACAAAATTTGGGATCAGTTTTTACATTTTATAGGCAAACTGGTTAACAAACAAAACCCAAGTGTGCATGTACTCCATCCAATCAGTCACCATGACGTTACTAAACACAAACTCAGTGCAGAGTTGTCTGGTGCTGGTGTTGATGCTGATGAGCCCATACTTTTACCTATTTTTAGCCACTTTTATCAAGAGCGATAGCAGGCGGACGTGATGATTCATGAGTGACATGTTTTTAGAGCGATAAGGGATCAGATTTTGCACTAATTGCGTTGCTTATTCTGATAACTTATGCTGGGCAATTCTCCACCACCACAAAAGTTTAGAAGTCAAAGGCTGTGTCCTAAATCAACTCCCATACATTAACAGTGCAATAATTGAGGGGACAGTCATTTGTAGTGGTATCCAATAGTGGATAAAATACCCATGCACTGTGAGAGCCATGCCAAATGAATTCCCACCCTTCTGGTGCACTCAATGTCCGAATTTGTACACTCGAAGGACAGAATGAAAATTAGTGACTGATCTTACTAAACTAATGTAGGGAATAGTGAATGTAGGTACAGGGGACTATTTCAGACAGGCCCGAAGTAACCACTGACGCACTTGCATTGGTTGGCTGACAGTTGGCTAACTGTGCTAAGGCTGTTAAAGCAAATTCAGTTGAGCAAGAGAAACCACAATAGACTCTGTCTAGACTGATACATTGTTTTAAAAAAATCACACTGGACAAAACAACCACTTTTCTTAAATTTTATTACCCAACTATACAACAGTTAACCAACCCAGAAGGATTACGGTTCACCTATGAGAACAATTAATTTTATAATTTTACTCTTCCATTAATAATAAAAAATGCTTTCTGACAAAAGCTACTTTCTTGCTGTAAGATTCTTTTCCTATGTGTATAAAATAGAAGTAGACAGAAGTGCAACAAGAAGTCTACTGCCTGGTACAACTGATTTCAAATAAATAAAAATGCTAACATTTACCTAGTTGGCTTGTTCTTTTATAATGGCCAGTATGTACTGTTCACTTGTATTCTGTTTGTTCATGTATTTATTTGGTAAAATATTGAAGTATTAAACAAAAATCCCTTGTTCCTTCCACCCTTGTTATGCAGAATGAGAGAATAAAGCAGTTTGCAAGCATTTTAATTATAAACATTCAATGCTGTAGTTATATCCATGTTGTTCAGGAATAATACTAACTCTAGAAAAGTTAGGAGAATTCTGATATTAGAATGTGAAACAACACCAATGTCTGTGGTAATATCCCAAACTTTAAAACGTCCATAAACTCTAGAATTCAAATAATGCAAGTTTTGACAAAACACACACACACAAGGTTTTATGACATGATAAACGTGTATTTCAGCCTAATAAATGAATGTGTGTTAATTAGTCTAAACAAAAATGGGCTGAATGAAAATCCATATTCACTGACAATAGATGGTGTTTATAGAGAAGCAGAAATACAGTTGTTACCCCGTACACAAAGAAGCACTGTGCTTATAAACACTACTTCATCATATGGCATCATATGGAGGTTAAGATGATTAGAAAATGGCATTGAAGCTTTTCTGAAAACAGTCAGTTTCCTTCAGATATTCATTCATTTTATGCCAAGTTCTTTGAGAAGGTTAATTTACGGAAGTCCTAAGAGGCCATGGATTATTATTATTGTTCTTTCTCATTTTCTCGTGATATCAACATAAGTTGTTTCTCATGATCTCAACATAACGAAAGTGAAGTCAAAAATGAAGTCATTATTCATAATCTCTTCTTTTGTGTCCTGCAGAAGAACGTATGGTTTGGAACATTTGGGCAAATAAGTGGTGACAATTTTTTGTATTTGTGGGTGAATTATTTCTTTTACTGTGTTGTTTTAACAATTGTAATATTCAGCCAAAACGTACAGACGAAACAATAAGCAGTAATCCACGAGAAACAATTTTACAATGGATGATTTGTGTTCTTAAGCAGAACATTAGGTAAAGACTGGAGGGGAAAAAAATGTATCACAGCCATGAGTGTCCTATTACGATAGCCACAACAGGAATATAACATTCCAAAGTTCAAAAATGAAAAGTATTAATAATAATCAGAATAAACAGTTTTTGCCAAGTATAGTTAATTTGCCTAACTAAAGCCTGATTGCAGTTGCCAAGCAACGTAGGCACATTTATATAGAATAGCCTACATAAAACACAATTCATTCAATACAAAATTTAGAGTCAGATTCTGTTTTAGAATGCTACATTTAAAATGTAACAGGCTAAAATAAAAGTGTCTGGACTTGCTTTTCATCATCCTGCCAACCTACAGCACGTGACAGAAACAGACGTATTAGCAGAAAAACACTATTAGCAAATGTGGGCACGTCATTTTCTTTATGGTATCGACTAACTTCTTAGATACATGTAAATATTAAACTGTATCCAAGTCTTTTTCCTATGACAATTTGAAAAGATCGGGCCCAGTTGATGGTGGAGATGAATAGTCCTGGCTTAAAATGTACATTTTAAATAAAGGACAAAGAGAGCATATTATCTTGCAACCTGTCAAAAGGTTCCTATAGAAAGGCAAGGTCTAAATGTTTTCCTAGGGGCTACTTTGCCCAAATGCATCTAGGCAAAACAATGAGAGAAAAAGGCAATGGTGTTTAGACACTTTAATGCTAAAGATACTCACCCACCCACATGCAAGCACCCATGCATACTCACACACACACACACAATTATCTTCATACACGCACACATATGTTGTCAAAAAAACATAATTTAGTATGATTTATAAACTGTTTTCCTCATGGGAACAAAAAAATATCTCCATAATGGCAAAAAAAATTCAGGTGCCCCCAAAACGTTTGGTTTATCTGGGTTAAATCATATGAATCACATTATAAAAGGTAGCTGTTTTGCACTGAAATTAACAGGCTTGTTTAAAGCACAAGTCAAACTGAAGTGGAAAGCATCTTGTAGACTAGAGTCTATCAGTGGTACAGTATAAGCCGAAACCATAGAGACAGCAGAGACAACCTCATACTGTCATGTATACTGAATAGTTGTGGATCCTAGCAACAGGAATAAAATGATTAAGTGTCTTTTGATCTATGCTTGGAGAATGTTTCCATCCATTCTGAACCACAATCACTTCAAGAGGCCTCAACAGTAGTCCAAGACGGTTTGATGCTTGGAACCTAGAAAATTCCTCTATTTCTATAATCATAGAGAAAAGGCCCAAGCTAGAAGAAGATACTAAATGATGAAGCTCATTGAATTCCAGATACTCATGGACCAAAGACTTTGAACAGGTCTGGGGAAAAATAAGATTCTTACAAATCTTACGAATTGATTTTTGTTGCAATATTATATTTATCCAGTGAAAATCTGCCCTGCAATAATTTAATTAATAAATATTTATTTTTTAATTTATAATTTAAATTATCAATTTAATTTATAAATATCCCTCAAAACAGAACGGATCTGGAAGATTCGCCTTGAAAGTGGATCAATTGATTTAAAAATAGAGGAAAGTGTACAGATCATCACAGTGATATTTATCTTATATATTGCTTTCTAAACACAATCATTATACAAGCTGGTGTTTTACCTTGATTCTGCTCTGTGGCTTTTTTGAAATATATGATGCGGCATCAGTCACGTCATTATACGCTCAGATTCAGACACACATCCTTCTGTCGCCAGATGTTTGAAGCTCCGACATCCCACATTTCCACGAAAATATGCGTCCGTCCGTGAGATATATTTCTTCGAGTAATGGTATAAAACCAAGCTGACACGGTTTCGGCTGAAAAACACTAAACGTGTCAAAAACATTTAAAAAAACATCAGAGTTTTGCCCGTTTTGGGGATGCGAGTCAAACCCCGTTGCAAAACAGATGTTTAACCTCGCAATAATCTAAAAGAAAAAAAAAAAACCCTGAGCTAAACAGACTTAAAACACAGCTGTTTTGTCGAGTGCAAACGCTCATTTTAAACGGAGAGGAATGCATGATACATTTTGTACCCGCTTCTCGTTTCCCAAATGCATCCCAAACACACCGTGTCGCTCGTGCTGTCCGCATTCACCGAGTACCGCGTCACTCAAAGTCAACCAATGAAATTTCAGAGCCGGATTTGATTTGCACACCGTTAACCAATGAAAATGCAGGAGTCGCCAGCTGGAGTTTTCACTGTGGCCAATCATCGATGTCGATGCAGCTGCGTTTGGTTGCGGGATGGGAACGAATCAAGTGACCGCTGTAGTACTGCGAACAGCAATGAGTTTGAAACAAACGCAATGAAATAAACAACAGAAAGAGAACGGTAAAGTTTTGATATAGTGATAAGAGAAATAAGGTCTTCTGAAACTTCGAATGAACTGAACCCAATGGTTCACTCGAACTAAGCACGCGGAGGACATCTGCTGGTTCGAGCGTGTAAATCTGGGTCAGATCTCTAGAGATCAAAAGAAGAAGAAAAAAATCTACAATTGCCCCATGTCTCCCCTATTAAACTAATGCATGATAAATCTGAAAAGAAATAGGAGTTTAACATAATATTCATTATATAATTCATAGTAAACCACTAAAATTCAACAAATCAATCACACAAAACTCACATCATGTAACAACTGGGAGCGCAAAGAAGTATTGAAGAAAAATATTCAAGAGCAAAATGGCAGAGAATAACTGTATAAATGTGACCCTGGACCACAAAACCAGTCATAAGTAGCACAGGTATATTAGCCAAAAATATGTGTCAAAATGGTATATTTGTAGCAATAGCCAAAACTACCTTGTATGGGTCAAAATGATTGATTTTTCTTTTATGCCAAAAATCATTAGGACATTACGTAAAGATCATGTTCCATGAAGATATTTTGTGAATTTCTTATCATAAATATATCAAAACTTATTTTTTGTTTAGTAATATGCATTGCTAATCACTTCATTTGGACAGCTTTAAAGGCGATTTTCTCAATATTTTGATTTTTTTTGCACCCTCAGATTCCAGATTTTCAAATAGTTGATATCCTAATAAACCACACATCAATGGAAAGCTTATTCATTCAGCTTTCAGATGATGTATAAATCTCAATTTCAAAATATTGACCCAAATGACTGGTTTTGTGGTCATAAAAAAATAAATGTTATATTCAGTACACTGGATCAAAATGATCAATGCAGGGGCAACTGATTTATTGTCAGTGAACTGCAGTGTTCAGATACACATAATATAGCATTTCTGAGCCAGTTTCTTCATATTAAATGAAAATTATAATCTGTACTGATGTTTGACACTAGAAACTGATCTGGCTGACATAAGATTTCCAGTCCAGTAATGTTTACATCACCTTATCTTAGTTAAGTTATTACTACAATACATGTTGGGATATGCCATGCTTTAAACGAGACAACAAATGAATAAATAGTTATGACAGGCCCTTCAAAAACAAATAATACAAACATGTATTTAGATAGTTAGATACTGTGCGTGTTTCAGAGACGGCTCGAGTCTGTATGCGACAGTGTTCATATGTGCTAAGAATCCTTAATCTGCTTAGTCTCCTCTGTTTTTGGTGGAATGATTTTGACATCAAAGGGAAAAAAGAATTCTGTCAGCGCTTTGGCATCTTTTGGGTCCAGAGAGTATTCCTGTGCCAGCTTCTCTGGAGTCCATGTTTTAGGCAAGCGTTTGTGATTGTTCAGGGCAGTTAAAGCTTCCACGAGCGACAGTTTGCCTTTGGGAACATCAGTGACATCACAGAAACCATAGGGGTCGGCCGGTAGACTGTACTTCAGCGCCCTGCGCTGCGTCTCCTCCTCGACCTTCTTAACCACAGGAACTCCTTCAGCCTGCAGCACACAGAGAGTCAGCCACACCAGTAGAGGGCAGTGCACACCACCTCTTTTAGAAACTGTAATTTAAAGCAAAACAGCACACCCAAACACACAAAATAATTCATAGACAGTGTTGGGGAAAGTCAATTTTAAAAGCAATTCATTACAATATTGCGTTGCTCCCTAAAAAAGTAACTAACAGCATTACTTATTTACTTTTTATGAAAAGTAATGCAGTTTGTTACTTTTTCTCATCTGAGCTGGGCTTGCTTATTTGTTTTTAATATGTAAAAAAAATAAAATAAAATTGGTAAACGTAAAACACCCTTTCACATCTTTTCACAAAGTGAACTGAATAAGCCTCAGGCTGAAGGAAATGAAAGTTGACGTCTATACAGTAGAGGGCGCAGCTCAAACAAACCTATTGGCTGCGCTGCCATTCTGAATTACACAACACTCCACTATTTTTGAAAATAGGCTCATTTTCCAACTCCCGAAGAGTTAAACAGTTGAGTTTTACCGTTTTCGAATCCATTCAGCCGATCTCCGCGTCTGGCGGTAGCACTTTTAGCGTAGCTTAGCATAGATCATTGAATCTGATCACCTGAAAATAGGACTACTTTCAGGCACTGCGTAATATCATTGCGCCTGCTGCACCCATGGTACGGCAGCAAAGTTCCTTGATTATTACGCCGGAATGAGAGCATAGTTCCTAGCCATATCGGCCTAGAAAATCGCAACTTTTCATTTTCCGTCAGTCTTAGTACATGATGTAACTACAGAAGTGTCAAGTTTTAAATAGAAAAAATACCGAAACTCTTTGGTCATTTTTGAGCAAGATGCTAACGGTCTAATCAGATTCAATGATCTATGCTAAGCTACGCTAAATGTGCTACCGCCAGACCCGGAGATCGGCTGAATGGATTCAAAAACGGTAAAACTCAACTGTTTAACTCTTGGGGAGTTGGAAAATGAGCCTATTTTCAAAAATAGTGGAGTGTTCCTTTAAGAATAGGATGCATGAGAAGAAGGTTCTACACCACAAATAGTGTTGAGGAAAGTTACTTTTAAAAGTAATGCATTACAATAATGAGTTACTCCCTAAAAAATGCATTAGTTACTTTTTATGGAAAGTAATGCGTTACGTTACTTTTGCATTACTTTTTCTTATCTGGGCTAGGCTTGCTTTTGTTTTTAATATTAAAAATAAATATTTTTGGCATATGTTAAAGCCCTTTCACACCAAAGTGAAATGAATAAGCCTCAGGCTGAAGGAAATATAAATTCAATTAACATGTTTAATTATTGCAGGTTTGCGTCATATTCTGAGTTTGCATTTCAGTTTCTATTCATTTTGAGGAATACTAAATCTGTTTTTGTGCAAGCGAGATGAGTAAATGCATGTTCATATTTATGACCCTGGACCACAAAAGCAGTCTTAAGTCGCTGGGGTATATTTGTAGCAATAGCCAAAAATACATTGTATGGCTCAAAATGATTGATTTTTCTTTTATGCCAAAAATCATTAGGACATTAAGTAAAGATCATGTTCCATGAAGATATTTTGTAAATTTCCTACTGTAAATATATCAAAACTTCATTTTTGATTAGTAATATGCATTGCTAAGAACTTCATTTGGACAACTTTAAAGGCAATTTTCTCAATATTTTTCTTTTTCTGCACCCTCAGATTCCAGATTTTCAAATAGTTGTATCTCAGCTAAATATTGTCCTATCATAACCAATATACATCAATGGAAAGCTTATTTATTCAGCTTCCAGATGACCTATAAATCTCAATTTTGAAAAATTGACCCTTATGACTGGTTTTGTGGTCCAGAGTCACATTTAGTCTAGAACTACAGTAACCATCGTATTTAAACATTGCACACAACGCCTCTGCACTTACTGCAGATTTTTCTCAACATAGGAACAGGAGAGCTTATTTGAAAAAGTAACTCAGATATGTAACTATAAATTAAAAAGTGATGCATTACTTTACTATTTACTTGAAAAACATACTCTGTTTACGTAACTCAAGTTACTTGTAATGCGTTAGCCCCAACACTGCCTACAAACAAATGTTATTTTTATCCAAGTCATTTTTGGTTATTAGTATGGTTGAATTGGATCATCGAAGGTCAGCGGTAAAGACACTGGTTAATGGGATTAAATACATAAAGAATATTTATGTTAACATTTAATTATTGCAGGATTGCATTTCACTGTTTTTACTCATTTTGAGGAATACTGGATCTGTTTTTATGCAAGTGAGATGAGTAAATGCATGTTCACATTTAGTCTAGAACTACAGTAAGCATCATGTTCACACAGCGCCTTATTTGAAAAAGTAACTCCGATATTTTCTTGTAATTTGTGTTACTTTACTTGAAAAATGTAATCTGATTACATAACTCACATTACTTGCAATGCGTTACCCCAACACTGTTCATAGACAGTGTGTTTCTAAGCCTAGTTTCTAAGTTGTCTAAAAAACATGGACTCTTTCTAACCATTTACTATTGATTTAATATAACAGGTGTGATTTCTTACAGCACCTACTGCAGTGCAATCTGTCTGGCAGTAAGCCGCACATGCATATTATGTGTGGCATTTCACGAGGATACCCTTCGCATTTCACCTAAACATCTTAGAGACCTACTGTCTACTACATAAAAAGAATTCATAAATGTCATATTTTCTGCATGCATTCAGTGCAGATTGACAATGCTTTGAGTTTAAATCAATGGATCTAAATCAATGAATAGTTTCGGTCCAGGATTATGATTGGTTGAGCCACAGTAATACTTCAGACATACAATATCTCTATACAGTAATATTTTTATATTTTCTATTTGACATGACGTTAACTAGTGACACCATGCTAGACTATTTTAAACAACTATTTTAAACAATTCTTTTATAATTCTTACTAAATATCAAGTTGTGACATTCAGAGTAAAAAAATTAACACCCACCAAGCACCAAATAGAGGTAATTTTCTATTTGGCCAGTAAATTTTTCAGTACGAAGCATTTGACAGTGGCCACAGAGGAAACTGAAGTGGGAAAAATGCACGACCTAAGTTGTCCGAAGCATGAGAGCACTTTGAATGAAACGCTTCAAAGAGGTTCAGAAACACGTGGGCGGCCGCTGCAGGTGCTGACCGCCTGCTTGTGTTGTTTAATGCACTTGAGATATGTTTTCCCCAGCGCATAACATATTTTACTGTTATAGTCTATACTTTCTTAATGTTATGAATTGAAAGTGCACATTTGCATTTTGCAAAAACAAGCGAGTTGCTGTTACTTCAAAGATGAATCAAACGCATGGAGCGCACTAGAGAAAGAAGCAAAATCATTTCTTTTTCTCTAATACACAATGGCCACAATTATTGGACCCATTTTATTCAATACTTTTTGCAACCCCCATTTGCTAATCTCTGAAAATGCCTGATGAGGTTGGCGAAAACCTCTTCATTATTGCCCTTTTGGTGGAAATGGGAATTTTTAATTTTCTTTCAGGCAATTTCTATTTTGTGAAGGACAACAATCTTTTGCTGCACGTCAGGGCCCGTATTCACAAAACATCTTAAGGCTAAAAGTAGCTCCTAACTCACTGATTTAGGAGAAATCAGTGAAATCTTGAAAGTAGTGGGCGTGTCAGTCCTAATTTTAGGACTCCTAAATTTTTGCTCTAAGAGTATTTCACAAAGCGTTTTATCACTAAAACTAGGTCCTAAATCTGTGAAACGTTAGGAGTAGAGAAGAGGACTCCTAAGTCACTAAAACCAACTCACAACTATCCTAAAATGGCTGTTGCCGGCAATCTGCCTCAGAATATAAACATTTTAGAAACATTTGACGATAATGAGCCTTTAAAAAGGTATCACCTTTAAGGTTTGGAGGTTATCCCAACTCCAAATTTTCCTTTGATTATATCCTTTTCATTAACCAGTTGGGCAAGTAACAGATGTTCTTGCGTCCAGTTTTTACGTTTGCATGTCTTACTATCAGACATGATTATTCTACTCTGTTAATTAAAAGATGGTTTATACGCATCCGCTACAAGAAGCATACATGTAAGAGACTGACAATTAGCTGAATATATTCATATATTTGTTTAATTAGCGACACTTAGCCTGCATGTTAAAATCTTTATTTGAATGTGGCAATTAACATTATTTTTTAAACCTTTATTTGGATATGGCAACATAATATTGTGCTCTACAATATTTCTATGAATAAATCTCTGACAGAGACCCCTCCCCTCTCCTATCAGCCAATCACTGTGTGCATAGTTAGTAAGCATGCTGACATCATCCATAGCAACGAGGTCAACCCTGCCCTTACTCTTAGCTTAAGACTTCTCTCTATTCCTTAGTAAAAGTTTGTCTCAGCAGCTTTGTGAATAGGTTTTAAGAGAAAACTCTTAGCTAAAAACTTTTACTGCTATTTAGGAGAACTCTTAGTGGTAAGATAAAATGTTTTGTGAATATGGGCCCAGAAGTATATTCTTTGGATGGATGGAACTGTTTGGACCCACTGTTTCTAGTCCAAAGTGCCCTGTGGTTTTTCTTTTTCTTTATAACTATGCTGTTGATCCATTTTAAGAATTGCTTTGCAATTGTCGGTGAAATTTGACGCAATTTATTAAAATGCAACTTAATAAATATGAATGAATGCGTCTTGTTGATACCACAGTAATTGCTGCTGACTTTAATTGGTCTGTAGGTCAAAAGATCCTAAAATTCACACCTGAGGAACTGGATCTTTAGACTCCACATAAACGTCCTTGAGCATCGACAGCAGTGGATCATTCTTCTGGTGAATCTCTTCTGCCATAGAAACACATATATCAGATCATGCAAAAAGTGTAACATGCAGTTTTATTTTGGATATAATTCATTGCCAAATGTATGTGGACTTGCTCTTATACGAGTCTGGCTTTTGGCACAGCTATCTATAGACATCTCTGGATCAAAATCAGAGTGCATGGTAATGATGGCTTTGAAAAACAAGTTTAAAATCAATGTGTCATACATACATGGCCTCGCTGTGATCAAAAAATTAAAGTAGACGAACAATATGAAAAGACAAAAGTACAAATGAAATTGCATTATGGCATACAGTCTGTTTTATGAAAGCACGATCAATTTATTTTCATTACATAACATTACTATTAATAATAGTGCAGGTATGTTGTCTCTATATATTCAAGGACATAAATAGAAAGGAAAAGGACAGATATCACAGCTTCCGTTAGGGGTTGTAAGATATGTTGTCACTGGACTACCCTTTATTAGGAGGAGGTGTGCACATATTTATGTTTGTGCAATAAGCAGGTTCATTAACACCATCACATAAATTGAATTTGAATTAAAATGTTAAGTCAAAGAACGAAATGTAATTTCCCCTCATCGTTGTGATAAACCATATTATTCACAAGTCATATTTCTTCTAAAAGACACGAGGTATGGTCCTTCACCACTAGAAGGTTCTTCGTGATGTAATGTCAGTAATCTAACTGTTAGCCGGCTCTAACACGCCTTCTCACCCGCGATGCCTTCTTGCGGAGTACTGCTTGATGCTGGATGTCGTGGTGCTGCTTTAGGTTTCGTCTTGCTTATTTCTCGGTGAGCGCGATTCTCTAAATTAAAGTTTCCAATCAGGCGTGTTACTCTTGAGCCCATGTTTGAAATCTCTACGCAGAGGACATCCCTCTTCTTCAGTTAAATGTACCAACAGGCATCGAGCGCTCATTACTGCCCCCGACTGGCCGCTTCGACACACTACGATTTGTTTGTTTCTTAAAACATAAGAGACGTTTTGTATAATTACAAAGATGTATAAAGCAACCTATAAGACACAGAATAGAAAAGGCATATAGTTTGAATAATAACTGAATGAACTACTAGACCTCACATGTCACTCTGGTCTTGACACAAAAATCAATTAAAGGCAGGGTAAGCAATTTTTCAAAAACGTTTTAGAAAACTGAGTCGGGGCCGAGTACCAAAACAAACTTGTAGCCAATCAGCAGTAAGGGGTGTGTCTACTGGTGATGTGGAGGAGAGAGTGTTCAGTGAACAGCCGAGCCGAGCGACAGAAAGAGAGAGATGGCGGATAAAAAACAAAAGAGGAAAAAGTCTGCAGAACGATAAAGCAAGAATAGGACCCGTGTAAATATCAGATCAACTTTCCAGCGCTGGAGAGAACTCAAGGAGCGGAAGGCCTGCGATCGGACGCTGAGGTTGCTTTGTTTCTTCTCGACAGGTGAGTAAGACCGTGTCTACACAGGACGCGCCGCGGCGCAACAGCTAAAGTCTGCCTACACTGGACGTGTGTATTTCAGCCGAGAATGTAGTTGTTTAAAACTCAAATCTGCGGTTTATTTATAAAAACAGTGCCTATTTGAAAATGTGCTTCGCCGATTTCGGAGACGTGAGCTCCACGCGATCACTATAACAAGTCTAACTCGTGAAGTCCGAACTACCGAGGATGCAAGGCCGAAATTTGCGTACTTGGTATTGAGAAACGCGCGCAGACCTAACGTTACGTCACTAGACTAATCTTCTCGGTACTTTAGACCACGATGGAAATGCAGACAGCAACAGGTCTGGGGGAAAAAAGTTCCTGGGACATATTGTTCCAGGTAATTTCGGTGGAAAAGCGGCTTATGTTTCACAGAACTAATCGTTGCCTGGGTTGCGTAGGCTACGTAGGCTTATGTGTGGGGCGGATCTATCAAAATAGGGACGAGACCCTTTTGGGGTAGGGGCGTGTTTGTTTTGGTGATTTCAAATATCAACATTGGCTACCAGAAATTGCTTACCCTGCCTTTAATGTTTAGATGTTGAATATGAAACTATTCTTTAGAATAGGCTACCTGATATCAAAGTGTCAGACCTACTGCGTGATGAAAACATGTAGAGAATTTTTGGGAATCATGTATATGTATAGTCAAGTTTTAATTTCACACATTCAGGTGATTTCCAGATTAACAGTTTCTCTGAATTCTTTGATATGAGTTTGTTTCCTCTTTAAAACAAACAAACAAAAAACAAACAAACAGTTTAACATGGTTTTGTGCATTTGTGTCATCTAAAAACATGGTTCTTTAAAGGTTCTTTACACATAGGCTAGTAGGACCATATGTGACCCTGGACCACAAAACATAAAGTCATAAGGGTCAGTTTTTCGAAATTGAGATTTATACATCATCTGAAAGTTGAATAAATAAGCTTTCCATTGAAAATCTGGAATCTGAGGGTGCAAAAATCTAAATATTGAGAAAATCGCGTTTAAAGTTGTCCAAATGAAGTTCTTATCAATACATATTACTAATCAAAAATTAAGTTTTCGTATATTAATGGTAGGAAATTTACAAAATATCTTCATGGAACGTGATCTTTACTTAATATCCTAATGATTTTTGGCATAAAAGAAAAAGAATAATTTTGACCCATACAATGTTGGCTATTGCTACAAATATACCTGTGCTACTTATATGACTGGTTTTGTGGTCCAGGGTCACATATTGTCCTGAAGAACCGCGTTCTTTGTGTTAAGAGATTAGGGTTCTTTATTACTTTTTTTTTTTTTCTCTCAAATCTGTAACTAAAACCACCTCATTATTGAATTTCTGGAGCTCAGCTATACAGTCACACAGACCGTCAACTCTCAACAGCTAAATGATTTCTTTCTTAAAATGACTTAAAATTGAACTGAATTGTATAACATGTAACTTAACTGCAACTGATTTCCTATCAATCATGTTCTGCTCATTTGAGGATACTTATCTCCTCTTCTCCATGACGTAAATATAGGGATATTGAATTGAGAATCCATATTGTTAGAGTTTTAAATTATTACTTGGGTTTAGGCATGCCAAGTCACATACACTATCACTTTTTACTTTTAACATTGTGGAAGCTACTCTGGGCCTTCATAAGCATAACTGTTTTAATCAAATAGCCTAGAAGAGACACATTGTAAAACATATTTTTGTGTATTTCTGCCCAAAAGCTGTCACACCCCACGACCTCATCATCTGCAGAAAGAAACTGGCATCAAAGAGGACTGTGAAGATATTTCACTGGAACTTGATTGCATCGTCTTCATTGCATTTATTTTGTTTCATTTCTTTATGTATTTATTCATGTTCAGTGTCAGTTATCATTTATTTATTCAGCTAAAAACAGTTGTTAGAGCACTGTCATTTTTTGCTACAATTTCCCATGCCATCTTATTTACATTGCTTAGCCATTTTTTAAGCAAAACCCTAATAGAAGCAGCAAGATATTATAAGGCCAGATAGAGGGTCTAATTCATTCTATAATATAATAATAATAATAATAATAATGAAAAGTCCTATATAGCACTTTCCATTCTTAATGGAGCCTTATAAAAAGGGTTCTTCTGTTGTTATGTTTAGAATCATTTTCCATGTACTGTACTATTAACATTTTATATTTAAATATTTAAGTGAATGTAGCCATCTCATGATCTCAGGATTCATTTGGATGAATTTTAAAGGCTTTTTACTTACTTTCGTTTTGTGTTTGTTTGCCATTTCCATTTAGAGTCAGTGGTTAAGATTTGTTCAGCTCCATCGCTGATCACACACACAATGAAAAATCAGTTGCCACCTTCAATTTTTAAGCTGAATCAAGTTCCAGATGATCCAGAGTTCATGCAGAGGATGAATGGAAGGCAGTCTGTGGAGGGTCACCTGCTGCTCTGTCAGATCAGCTTCATCAGAATCTCCTAACTATCTCCTGCCTCCACCACGCTCTTCTGTTTGTCCAGCTTTACCTGCTTGTCTTCTGCTCCACTAGCTTCCCTGTGGCTTACTTATTAAGTTTGGTTTAGAGTTAGTTGTATGTACAGTAATTATACATAATTTATTGTTATTAATACAATTGTATGTAACATGTAACAAAGACACTGTAAAGTGTTACCTTTTATAGTCACTTCTTTCTTTTGCCAAGCAATAGTAAATGTGACCACAGCTTTGGTCAGATCTTTTGTATATTTCCTAATCAGCATTGAGTGGCATCTACTACGTTAATCTTAACACTTTTGTCTCTTTTCTTTGGAGCTGTTATCCTGAGGGCACCAGTACTTCTGTATGCAGCCTAGGTTCAGTCAGACATTCTGCGTCCCCCATTATGGAATAACTTTCTAGCAGCTCTCTAATAAAAATGCTAGGAGGTGATCCATACGACCAAAATCTTATATGACATAATGAGTAATAAGTACAGTGCCCTTCATAAGTATTGGAACAGTAAAGACAAAATTACTCTGTTGGCTGTGGAGTCAGGACGTTTGAAAATATGATTAAAAGATGAATATGAGACAAAACTACAGAATGCCACATTTTATTATTAGCCATTTCAACACATACATGTTTTACCAAATAAAAAGAACAGCACTTTTAGAGTTCATCCTACTCTTTGATGTGACCATAAGTATTGGGACAGTTGAACATGAGGCAGATATAAAAGATTAAAAGCTATTATTTAGTTGCAGATCCCTTGCGCACAATCACAGCAGTGAGTCTGTGACCCATAGACATCACCAGACTCTTGCTCTCATCCTTTGAAATTCTTTTCCCAGCCTTTAATGCAGCCATCTCACTTGTTGTTTTGGGGAGTTTGTGCTCTACTCTCTTCAACTGGGTGAAATCTGTTGTTCAATCGGATTTAAATCTGGAGATTGACTTGGGCAATCTAAGACTTTCCATTTCTTTGCCCTTATAAATTCCTTGACTGATCTGGCAGGGTGTTTTGAGTCATTGTCCTGATGCAATATGAGGCACTTCCCAATGAATCTGGTGGTATTTTCTTGAATATTGGTAGGCAAGATGGTTTTGTACCCTTCCAAATTAATTCTGCTACTGTCATCATACATTAAGTCATCAGTAAAGTTGAGAAGGCCTGTTCCAGAGACAGCTATGCATGCCCAAGCCATGACACCACCTCCACCATGCTTTACAGACGAGGCTGTATGCTTGGGATCATTCCAGTTCCCTTTTTTTCTCCACATTTTTGCTTTTCCATCACTTAGATAAAGGTTCATCTTTGTCTCGTCGGTCCATAAACACAGTTTCAAAACTCTTCTGGCTCACCTTTGTGCTTTTTTTGCGAACTCTAATCTTGCCTTTCTATTTTTAGTGTGCTGGTCAGAGGTTTGCATCTTGCTGTGTAGCATCTGTAATTCTGTGTCAAAGTCTCCTGTGGACAGTAGATTGTCAGAGCATCACCCCAGCTTTCTGGAGGTTGTTGGTGATTTTATAGACACATATTTTAGGGTTCTTTTTCACAGATTTTATGATTTGTCTACTGTTGTTTTTCTCAGCCAATCAGGTCATTGATGGCTGCTGATGTCATTTCCAAACTCTTGATTTCTCCATGCCCTTTGTTTTTGCTATAGCTCTAATTGACTTCCTCTTTTATTTTAGCATACAGATTGCTTACTTTTCTCTCAAAGTCAGCTCCCTCATCTTCATCCTGGTTTGTGTGTCTTGTCATCGAATGCAAGATTCAGAATGCAGAAGCAATGGACATGACTGATACGACAAATACCTTGCTTTTAATATCTGAAAAATGAATGGAACAGGACACAGCTGATCACTTAGAAAGACCTGTGAGGCAACTGTTCCAATACTTATGCTCACATCCGAAAGTGGGATGAAACTCTAAAAGTGCTGATCTTCTGAGCTGGTAAAACATCTATGTGTTGAATCACCCAATAATAAAATGTGACACACTGTATATGTACCACTACTTTATGTAGATTTTTTTTTAAACAACTGTATTGTAAAAGCTAGTGTTGATAATGAATTTTTAACTTATTTTCTGCTGAGTTCAGTACACTACCAATGGCAAAAATACGGAAACACTGAAACTTTACTTGCTTAAGGGCATAATGCAAATGCTGCAACCTGTTAAAATAAGCAGAGAAATAAATATGCAGCGGGAAACTGCCTAAAGCTGGCACATCAGGCAGCACTTTTATTTACTACAAATGCTGCCTAGAAGCCATAAGAGGCTACAGTAAAAGCTCACTGTTTGGTTGCCTGATGAATAATCTAGGGTTTCTTGCCACACACAAACATTTGGAGGCAAAGATTAAGTATAATATGAATATAAATTAAATCAGCATACAAACAAAAGTGAATGAGAAACAGAGCCTACTTTCTTCCATTGAGTATAAGCGATCTACGTTGATATAACCATCATGAGGCACTCACTGTTTCTTTCTCCTTGATTAATGTCGCCCAAAAGTCACTTCATCACAGTTGAAGGATTCTGAACTTTGTCGCGCCTGACACGCCCATCCGGTCGCCAACGTCACATCACGTTGTCTCTCGCATACGAATGCCAGCTCCTCCATTGAAATGAATGGGACTGGAACATTAGGTGTAACGTTTGTGTTTTTAGAAGAGGGGTTTAATTGGTAATAAGAAAGAGGAGTAAAGCTCGTAAAGAGTGTAAAATATTGTATTTTTTATTTCCAAATGGGAAATGTTAACAAAACGGCATGTTAAAAAAATATGGGAATGGCAAATTTGAGGCGATTACTGACACTTACAATACTGTTAAACTAAATGAAATGCAGGTGAGGGGTTTTAAAGATGTTCTGATGAGCACTGTACAAACCAAGGGAAATGGTACTTTGGAGTGTTCCCTTGATCCAAATCCAAGCAGTTCCATATAGATTTATGCTAGATTAAACCAAATACATCGAAACAAATAGATTTGAAAAGTGTCCTCCATGAAGAACAGAATAAACGGCACATGAGGAAAGGGACCAGTTGTCGTGGAGGGCAAATGGAACCTGATCTGATTTGAATGAGGCTGTGTCCGAAACCAAAAACGTCTGCTTTGCTTACTTGCTACCACATTTCTGAAAACTGCTTTCAGACTGGCTTCCAAGGCACCATTATGTCATGTATAAACATCAAGAGCAAATCCTCAGCAGGACAACTTTGTACATTACTTAGACCTAAACAGTAGTAGTATCTTAAAGGTACATATTACTACTTTAAGATACTAAAACACACCTTTCAGAGGCAGATGAGGTACAAAGTTGTTCTTTTGAGGGTACTGCCACAGTGACATACCCCAAAAATGTCCAATTTTATATTTCCTTTTTTCTGAAAATAGCTAACTTTTAACTTTAGCTAACTTTACCTTTGACTTACTCGGCAAGATTCTCTTTAAACCTTTGCTCCTCCATGAGAGTAAGTTGACCTGAAAGAGAAAACTGATAGTAGAAACAGTGTCTGAGATGTTCCCTTGCATTCACTCTAAGAATGAAATGTGTACTACAGTAGCTACAGTATATCCGCTAACACATACAAGTATGTTTCAACCCCTAGAAAACAGGATGTTGGATTTAAATATTGGATTCAAACATTTCTCGGTAGCTTCCTTTTGAATACTGAATGCAAGTTTTTTTGTATGGGGTAACAGGGGGGAAAAAAAACATCCATACTCAGAAATAGCTGGAAAACTAAACACAATGCATTTCTCTGTGGAAATATGCTGATGTATGGCAGTCTTTCACTAGAAATACAAAAATGTACAATATGTGTAAAATAATTTTTTGTTACATTAGGTTAACATCTAACAATTTGGAGAGGATGTCAATTCAATTTAGTATCTTAAGCATTGTAAATCAAAAAATAAATTAAAGAAATTGTGAGAAACCAATTACCTCTGCAGGTTGAGATATTTTAAAACCACTAGAATAATAGAGACTCCTCCATTTGGAACATGATCTCGTCAGCAGAGGAGAAAATGAATAAACCACAAACCTTCTCAAATTCAACGCTCGTTTTATGCACTGACACGCACCTAAACCCTTCATAGATGTCTGCCTTCAAGGAGAACGGGTTCCTCGACACGACCAAAACTGCTTCTTTGCAAAGCAACACAAAAAGATGAGCAGGGATAACAAAACAAAAAACCTGAATGAAAATAAACCTTAAACAAGCATCTCGTATTTACACTGAATACAGGCATCATTTCATATCATTATAATGGTTATGGCCACAACTTTTCCACGTCCTCCCCCTTCCAACTTTACCCACAATTCCCCCTGTTCGCCTCCCCAGCTCGCTCGTGTTTACACCCCTCAAGTGGAAAGTCTGTGCAAACGGTTCAGTCTTCAGACGACTAGGGTGTGTGGAGCCGCATGGGAGTAACAGGAGCTTAGGTGAACTCGTGAAGCTGTACATGCCTCCGGTCAGGAGGGAGTCGAGGCCACTTGAGATGGCCCGGGGAGGATGAGATCAGGGTGAGCCCAGGAGGCTGGGATTAGAGGTTGTCTCCGGGCTGATATTGAGGTTCGGTTGCGGTGAAGTAATCCTCGAGGAAGGCCTGCAGGTACTCGAAGGTGGGCCGCTCTTCTGCGTCCTTCTTCCAGCACTGAACCATCAGCTCGTGAAGAGAGCTCGGGCAGTCCTGGGGACACGGCATCCGGTAGCCACGCTCCACTTGTTCCAGTACCTCTCTGTTATTCATCCCTAGCAAAATGACGCAAGAGTTTTAGCACAACAATACTGTCAGCGTGTTCATCTTAGAGATTTCATGGGTGCCATCTAGGAAGACAAAGCTATAAAGCAGTGTCTTTAAGCAGGTTCTCAAGGTACACTGGCCAAATTTGATCAAACTCATTTGCCTGTAACTATTTAGTAATCCTGAAGACCTTGATTAGCTTGTTCTTGAGTTGGATTAGGGCTGGAGCTAAACTCTGAAGGAAAGTGGGAAAGCTGAGAACACTTAAAATTAACTATAAAATTAACTTTAGCTAAATATATATTATGAACAATAAGCCATTTCCAGCTATCTGTCTTCATTTGGAAATCCCAGGGTTTCCTGGGAAACTGTGTAATTTCTAGAAAACGGGACAAAATTGATAAAGAAAATTATTTTTTGTTATTATTGGAAGCACTTTTGTTTAGGTACCAATTCTCACTATTAACTAGTTGTTTATTAGCACACATATTACTAGCATATTGGCTGATTGTTATTACTTGTAAAACACATATTAATGCCTTATTCTGCATGATCATATTTTAGATCCCTTAATTCCCCTACCTAAACTTAACAACTACCATACTAACTATTAATATGCAACAATTCAGGCGTTTACTGAGGCTTGTTTCTCGTTATTTTAAACTCAAGAAATCGTCACCCGCTCCAAGACTTGGTAGCGGTGTCTAATTTGCGGTGTCTAACATAAATTGATATTTTAGTATATTGAAGTTTAATGTTTTGATAGAGTGTGACAAGTTTTGATAATAAAATCGCGTTTGGTCTCGTACTATATCGCATACCTTGTCAGTATCTGCGCTTGCTTGCCTATTTGTTGTGATAAACAGGATAGTGTGTTCA
>JAFVLL020018952.1:0-33379 GCA_021397915.2 Tor tambroides
ATTTTCTAATGTGGGACAGTACGTGCTCAAATCTGGGACACTATATTTTGTGTTAGAAATAGTTTAATTTTTACAAAGCAAACTTCACATTTAAAATGTGCATAAACATGTTTGCTGAATTAATTTAGTAGGCCTACAGTGTGTTTGCTGTCTTCATCAGTTTGTCTAAAAAACTACTAGCCTATATGTTCATATGTGAAATGTTAAATACAACTATATAACACAGAAATCTTATACTATTTAAAGAAATGTATTTTAAAAATGTCAGATTTCTGGCAGCAACAATATTAATAACCATGTAATGAAGTCAAAAATATAAAATTGGACTTAATAAAGATAGCAAAATAATTTCATAAATGATTTTTAAAAAGATTCAAACTTTGGAACATGGAATGCCTTTAAAATTGTTATTAAACTTCTATACTCTGCACATGATAACAATATGGAACATGTATTTTCAAAAGCATGTGTTAAGCAAATTGTAATGGTAAAAATACTCCATAACTGTAATTAGAAGTCCTGGCCAGTCATGGCCTTATCATGGTCCAAGATCTTATCGTCCTCTAGTCTTAAAATTTTTAATCTCAATCTTAAAACAAATAATATTTCTTCATTATTAGCCCCAAAATTAACAAAATTACATGTATGGCATTTAACTTTCTTAATGCACATTTTATCAATTGAATAACATAGAATATTTGACTGTCCCACATTAGTCAAAACGTGCTGTCCCACTTTTGAAACATCCTTTTCTAAAGTGGGACGACAAAGATTTCTTTAAATAGAAAATATTCTTAACACATTTTAACAATATTATTGCAAAATTTGTTGTACAAATAGAATTTGATAACAATTTATAACATTTTTGTATTTATAACAGATTTGTATCCTTAGCATTAATTTTGTCAAAATCATATGTCACTGACCTTTGAGTGAACTTTACAAGAGGTACTTCCTGTTTGATGATTTTCATGGCCACATTTCTGACATCATTTCCAGAAAGTCAAGTGATTTCAACTACTTGACACCCCTGCTTCAATTCAACACCAATCATGTTCACTTTAATGTTGTAAAAGAAGAGATAAAGGCAATGAAGCTTAGGTGTCCCACATTAGGCAGTGTCCCACATTACACTAATCCACCCTCTGCAATTGGTGATTTTCAACTAACAAATTTATACTATTTTAAAACTGAATAATTTAGCGTTTTCTTTTGAGTTTTGCATAGTTTGTCCCTCAGTGAGACCCGTAGGCATGTTGGAGGTCAGAGGGAGGCGTGTGTGCAACATATCTACATCAGTTAACAGCCGCTGAGTGTCTCCATCCCATTAGACTCCATCAGTACCAATAGATGCCGATGCTCATATCACCTGGAGAACGTCGTATCCCACGATTTTAAAGAAAATCATCTAATCAGTTTGATTGTTCATAATGTCAAGCTTACTTAGTGTCGGGATTGATGTGCATTGCTGTGGACGTATATAAAATCCTGACGATTATAATAGAGTCATTCTGACTTCGCAAGTGGGAAATATGCGAAAAGACGTGAGGATTCTGTTGGTTGGAGAACGTAAGTGTCTTATTGATGACATGGTTTCCTTGATCCAATGTTACGAAACGACCATAACCTTAAAATTAATTAAATATGTACACTCTTCCACTGAAATATTGAGCATATACGATACAAATGTTTGAAGTGGTTGCATTGTAGCATTAAATAAAATCGCAGTCGTGTCTGATGACAAGGTTTCTGTGTCAGTGCAATTTGAGATTGTCATAACCTGCCCTTCTTGTAATGATAGCGCATTGTTTCATAAGTGTAACATTGACATAGATGTGTTGTTAGGTTTATGATAATATGATGAGAGGGATAGTGAATTTCCTACAGTGTAGTCAACGTTTTTGGCCATCTTTCCGTGCGTGTTTCAAGTCATCCGACTGTAGGGGTTCAGTTTGAGATTAGATGAGTGTGTGGTTCCTAATAATACTGTCTAGGTAGAGCACTCACTACCGAGAATGTTGTCTAAGCAGGCAGCTCAGTATTTTTGGTAAAGCTACCTTGGAAGACAGTTCATTAGCTTCACAGAATGTCGTCTAGGCAGGCAGCATTTGATAAATACAGTGTGTAAATAAGTAACTTGAAGGTCTTGAAATATTTAAGAAGTTCTGTTGTGGTCCATAAAGACCTGTGCAAAAAAGGAAGAAGAGCTTCATCTGTGACAAACTTTTATTTATTTTTTTTTTTGCAAAAGGGGTTGGTAAATATTACAGTTTGTCAAACTCAAATGTATTTGCCTATCTAAGCTCTGCAAAGACATCAAACATGTTTCTAAGTTTTATGACCATAAGAGGGCTGCATATGGCTTCACTCTATCCTGTAACATATTATAAAAGCCCTTCACCGCTAAAATATAAATTAAAATTGCTTGAGAAATTCTCGTGTCTAGATTATGTTAAGGATTTAAAGGTTGTTGTGTGGAGATAAGGAATCTGTTAATGCTCTTATATTTGCCTGTGTGTAAACAGC
Organism: Tor tambroides; assembly: GCA_021397915.2. Classification (NCBI taxonomy): domain Eukaryota; kingdom Metazoa; phylum Chordata; class Actinopteri; order Cypriniformes; family Cyprinidae; genus Tor; species Tor tambroides. The sequence continues at coordinate 2,527 of JAFVLL020018952.1, forward strand.
CAAAGTGGGGAAGACATCTCTGATCATGACGCTTGTCAGTGAGGAGTTCCCGGTTGTGGTATGTATTATTATTAATAATATTACAGTCTCTGTAAAAATTATTATTCTCACTGACTTTGTTATTTTCAACAGTGCTTGCGTCTGTTGTCAAAATGGATGTTTTTGTCATAATAGGTTCCTTACAGAGCTGAGGAGATCACTATACCAGCAGATGTCACACCAGAGAGAGTCCCCACTCATATAGTGGACTACTCAGGTATTAAACAAGAAATTAAATTATAGTGGTTATCTGTTATAGTTCTATGTACAACACTTAAATGAAAATGTTTGACTTTTTTTTAAAATACACAATATTTACTCAAAATTCACAAAAATACTAATTATCATTATTTACTGAATAGGATATAACAGCGTTTTTTTATACACAGAAGCCGAACAGACAGATGAACAGCTGTATCAAGAGATATCAAAGGTAAGACTGACATAAAAAACTTAATGCACACACATATATGAATGATATTTTGATTTCCTCAGAGAAATTATATTTGCATTCCTTTATAGGCCAATGTTATATGTATAGTCTATTCAGTGAACAACAAGAAGTCTATTGAGAAGGTGAGAGAACTTGATCATACAACCTAGTCTTCATGCTGTAAGTCAGAATAACTTAATCATTCATTAGAATAATAAGTAATTTGATCCATGATTTTCAAGTCTGACTGATTATACAATATACATATATTTTGCTTGCTCTTACACATGTAAAGGCCCATTCACACCAAGAACAATTGCTATGAAGAAAACTAGAACAATAACTATATTAGCAACAACACTCTCACTATAAAGTATTAGCAACTCACAATAATGTTCTGTTTACTACAAACAAGTGCTGCAGTTTTTGTCTACTGATTTAAATGTCAAATCAAGTATTTTTTATTTATATAGCAATTTATGCAGTGTAGATTGTTTCAAAGCAGCTTCACAGTAATAAACAGGGAAATAACAGAATCAATGATGGAAACCTCAAATATTAGACAAATTCAGATTCTTCTGTAAAGCAGCTATAAAAAGACAATAATGTTCAGCTCAAGTTAGTTAAGTGTTGGTTTAGTTCAATAAGACTGTCAAAGTGTCAATTATGAAACAAATTCAATTAAGCTATAAGGCAGCTGTACAGAAAATAATGATGTCATCATCCAGCTCAAATCAGTTTAAGTTTTGTTCTCATTTGATAGTGTCAGTGCAGTCAAAAGTATAATAGTAGTGAATATTCAGTGTCTTTTAAACCCCAGCTAAGCAAGCCAAAGACAACAATGGTATGGAACCCAAACTCTGTTAGGTGACAGAAATGGAGAAAAAAAAACCTTAGGCTCAGTCATAATACAGTATATATGAACTCAAGCTCTTTAAAATTGGGTGGATTCTGATTGACTCTCAATGTTTTTATCATTCATCACTTATTTATCACTGTTTTCATCATTCATCACTCAGTTTTATCATTAATCATTACAGTTCCAACGATATTGCTCCTCTGTGTTAATTAGATTAATTAGAATGAAGAGTAAAACTCTATAGTTATTATTATGGTTGTAGTTACTGTCCTTGGTGTGAAGGGGTTTTGAAACATATTTCTGTAGCTTTCAGATTTTGTAAATAATGTCATTGTCACAGGTGACAAGTCATTGGATTCCTTTGATAAATGAGAGAACGGACAAAGACAGCAGGTAGGCAACTACAGGTATTTAGTTTAGTGTGCTGCATTAGTTCTCTGTGTGTCTTTGTCACAAACAGACAATTACATGTTCTTCTTTGAAGGTAGTTTGTCTTTTAAGGAGGCCATATCATATATCATATCATGCTTGCCTAAATGTTTTTGCAATAGGCAAAGTTGATGAACTATTAAAACATACTGTAACGTCCAGAATCTGAAACGTCCCTGTTTCAGTATGTTCCTAGAACAACTATTGAAACGGTACACGTTTACATGTAGTTAATTTCTTGTAGTACCAACTAACATTTTAAAAATATGAACATGAATCTGAAAATTTATGTCAGAACAGGTTTTTTTAATGAATTCTTTACACAAAAGTTCTTTTTGCTCATATTTCATAAATGAGGCGCAAAGTTTGTCAAACCTTGTGTAACTTTTGCTTATTTCACATCCAAAAACCAAAAAACACATATTCATCTTTTGCACAGCCTCTTGTACTTTGTTGACTAAAGTCACAATGAAATGGAAGTAGGGTCAGATGTTTTCTTCCGTATGTGCTGTACATCCAAGTGTAACAGATTATCAAAAAATAAAAATGTGGGGTGGGGAATTGGTTCTATGCATTGGTTGTTGATTGCATTTTGAGATTGCAGATGAACGTGAGCTTTTTGTTTTTAATTGAAAGATATCCATGGAATAATCATTCACAATAAGATCGTTTACATGTCTATCAAGATCTAAAATATAGTGTATTTTCATTTCATGCCAACCTTAAACACAATTGCCACAACTGAACTATCACAATTGCCTTACAATTCCAAGATTAAGAGTTCACAGCAGTCAGTATGTTAATTACCTGGTATACTAAAAATAGCCAGAAGCTATTTGTGTTCACCTTTCACTGTGTGTGTGTTTGTGTTTGTTTAAGGGTTCCTCTGATCCTTGTGGGGAATAAATCTGATCTGGTTGAGCACAGCAGTATGGAGACTGTCCTTCCTATCATGAACAAATACACAGAGATAGAGACCTGTGTGGAGGTATGCCAAACTATGCATATTTATATATTTGCGTACTGAGCAGCTGAATCTCTCTTTAACCCCTAACCTCTCCTTTAACTGTCATATAGATCATGTGTTTTCAGTCTGTGTGTTGTGTTGATTCCAATGAAATTAATTAATCCAAAAGCTTGGCAATCAAAGAAAGAGGCAGCCACTCCCAGCAATCTCCGTCAATATGTCAGGGATATATAATAAAATGATTTATGATAGTTAAAAAGTAGGCATTTGAAGAAACATGATGAGGATTTTGAAGATCTTTTTCTTCAGTAAAAGTTAAATGCAGCATAGTAGTGACGAGAAATTACATCTAGCACCTTGGGTTCAACAGAGTCAGAATGAACCTAGAATATTCCTAAACTCAAACCTTGATACAGTCACAGTTTACTACCCCTAATGTAAATGAAGTGTTCTTCCTCTTTCTATAGTGTTCAGCAAAGAATCTGAAGAATATTTCAGAGTTATTTTACTATGCACAGAAGGCTGTCCTTCACCCTACAGGGCCACTCTACTGTCCAGAGAAGAAAGAGGTCTGCACACCTTTGTATATGACTACTTTTTAATGATTTATGTAAACATACAGTACTTGTATTGTACTGATGTATTGTGTTCTGAAGTTTAACTGTATTTTATTTGTTTTACAGATGAGGTCTGCCTGTGTTCGGGCATTGACACGTGTCTTTAAGGTGTCAGATTTGGACAACGATGGCATTCTCAGTGATCATGAGCTCACCTTTTTTCAGGTGAGATATCTGCCGAGTAGAGTATATTTATGTACTTTTAAGGTGCACAACACGATTTGTGGACATCCACTTCTTATTAATAGGGTTGTATCATAATTAGGGGTGTGTGATATTGACATAAATAATGCTATGACTTTTTCTTCTTTTTTTAAAGAAAATAATTATGGAATGAAATGAAATGAAATAAAGTTGATAAAGTCATGAAATGACTGAAAAATGCTTAATGGCCAGTAGGTGGTGGCAAATCACTGTCTTCATGAGTTAAGTCATTCGGATGATTTGTTTAAATGTTTTTATTCAGTCATTAAACTGATTATTGTTTAAAACATGGACTCATTGAGTAGCAAAGCACCGTTGTGTGCTGCTCTGAGATGCGAAACAGTTCTGCTGTGGTTTCATTTGGAAATCTTCCTTGACATAAAGCAAAAACAGATCATACTGACAATATTGTGTCAAAAATGTAACTCAGAATGTTAATTTATTGTTTATTGAACTGTTTTTATAAAATCAATATGTCAGTCGAAATCATGATGATATTTGGGGAAAAAACAAACACTCTTGCTTGTGTGTTATTGCTTAGCTATATAATTTGATATACATGTAAGACAAAACTCATGGGGGAAAATGGCCTTGTATATCTTTTTTTTTTTTTTTTTTTTTATTGAGCGAAATGGAATACATATCTTGACAGCAACATCTTGACATAGTGGCTTATACATAAGCTGAGATCAGTCACAGACATGTAAACATACACAAGGGAGATAGAAAGAGAGAAAGAAAGAAAAGAAAGACAATTATTACAGACAAACAAGGGGGAGAAAAAAATAAAAAACAAAAGCACAGGCTGTAAATGTATGGATGTGGTAGTTTAAACAGGTACAGAGATAAGTTAAATCCATAGTTTCATGAGTTGTAATAGTAATTATTATTATTGTCCATTCAATTTCTATGTGTTATTTGGTGAAAAAAAGGGATTATAGATATAACTGCACTAAGTATTAAATAGACATCAATACAATTTACAAACATAATAATATTGTAATATAATATTATACAGCAGAAAGAGCAATAGGTGTGATCATCAATATAATGAGTATTCAAGCATATCCTATTAAAGCGTAGTTGGACTTTTTGGTTGAGTGATTTCAGAACAGTGTGCCATGTACAAATTCTCATGTAGGAAAAGCTCTATTTTCATAATCAATATATAGATGAAAACAAAACAAGGATCCAATAATGCTACTGACAGATGATAGCCTACTTTTAAAGTTGTAGGACAGAAATGGAGTCCTAGTGGAGTTATAATAATATATAATAATTATTATTATTAATAATAATAATAGTAGTGGGTATAAGGGTGGGAGCAGTGGTAGCAGCAGTGATTAATAATAATGATAATAATAATAATAATAATAATGATAGTAAGAAATGGACTAGTTAGTAAAATTATTGTAGATAACCTCATACCCCTCTACGTCCTGCAGCCACTCCGTCCCCGCCGGTGAGCGCAATCAACAGATCCATCGGCACAGCCCCCAACCCCGCCTATGATCCACCTTGTCCCTCTTCCCCACCAACAATAAGACCCAACTCCTGTACCAGTGAATACAGTTTTGTAATCACTTTTATCTTCTTCCCCAAAGGGGAACTGAGCCACCACGACAGGCACCTCCAGACCAAGCTCCCCTAGTCTGGGTGTGACCCGATGGATGTCTGTTCATTATTAGTATTTGTATGTATATATTCCAGGTGTTCATGTGTTTGCATCAGTTGAGCCCTTTTTATGTTGTAACCTTGGCTATAATCGTGGTGTTCACTAGTTAGCTCCCCAGCCAGAGACACCACATACAGCCCAGGTTATACTCTTATTCTGTCAAATTAGGTGAGACAGGGCAACGCTGGCAGAGGCAGCAAATGGAGGGAGCGGGTTACCAAAACCAGAATGTACATAGTGCCCATGCCGACAAGACGTGCCAATCAGTATATCTTAAATTTGAGGGGCATTCTAATGGGATTTAAATAGGTTCCATCAAACTGTGAAAGCGTGCACTCTTGCACATCATTAAAACACTAATTACAATATTACCATAGATGATAAATATCGCAAACCCTTAATCATGAAATTCTAGAGAATTGTTTGTTTCCAACTGCAGCAACAGTTCAAGGGAGTGTCCTTTCTGGTCCAGTGTAATATTTGTGTTGTGTGCAAATTGAGCGCCATAATAAAATGGTTTACAAGCCAGGTCCCATCGCCAACATCAGTGCCTGGCTTCATTGGTGTTCTTGTGTCTGAATGGGAGAAAATAATATCCCTGCAGCCATATTGTAACATATAGTAAAAAGTCTTCTCAGGAGAGTGGAAACTGTTATTTTGAAATAATTGCTCAATGATTATTCTTGGACCATGGAATTGTATTCGTCGTCTTCTTTGTCCCCTAAGGACATATTTGTCTATTTATTCTATTCTTAAAAGAAACATTTGTCAGTCCTAACCAAGGGTTTATCCCAAAATTAAGATTCTGTCATCATTTACTGATCCTCATGGTCGTTCCAAACTGTCAAAATTTTTTGTTGATCTTCGAAACACAAATGAAGGTATTTTAATAACACTTGAGAGATATCTGCCCCTCTATTGAAAGTCCATTCCACCAAAAATGTTAAGTGATCATAAAAGAAATCCATATGAGTCTTCTGAAGAGACATGGTTGCTTTAATATGATGTCACTTTAATATAATATAAATAGACTTGGTCGCTTTAACAATATGAAGAGATTTAGTTTGGACTTTTATTCACTTATAAACAATGATCAGCACACATACAGTGCCTTGCAGAAGTATTCAATTTTGTTATGTTGCAGCCTTATGTGAAACCGCTTTAAATTACTTTTTTTCCCACAACAATCTACACTCCACACACCATAATGACAAAGCAAATAACAGGTTTTTAACATCTTTGCAAATTTATTAAACATAAAAAACTTAAATGATTCCATTGCAAAAGTAATCATATCCTTATCTGGGACAGTTGAAATTTAGCTCAGGAGCATTCATATTGCTTGTAGATGTTACTACATTTGGAGTGAAGTTAACCTGTGGCCAATTCAATTGAATTGGTATGATTTGGAAAGGCACACACATCTTAATAAAAGGCTTAACAGCTGAAAATGCATATCAGAGCAAAAACCAAGCCCTGAGGTAAAAAAAACTGCCTGTAGACCTCTGAGACAGGATTGTATCGAGGCAGAGACATAGGGAAGAGTTCAGAAAAAAATTCTGCTGCATTGAAGGTTCACAGAAGCATGTAGCCTTTATTATCCACAATGGAAGACATTTGAAACAACCAGGACTCTTCCTAGAGCTGGCCTCCTGGCCAAACTGAGCAATTGATGGAGAATGGCTTTGGTTAGAGTGGTGACAAAGAAGCTGATAGTCACTCTATTTGAGATCCATGATCATATGTGGAGATAGGAGAAACCATACAGAAGGACAAACATCACTGCAACACTCCACCAATCTGGGCTTTATGCTGGTGTGGCCAGACTCAGTCCTCTCCTCAGTGAAGACACAAGAAAACACACTTGGAATTTGGATAAAAGCACCTAAAGGACCCTCAGACTCTGAGAAACAAGATTCTCTGGTCTGATGAACCTCAATTCTAAGCATCATGTTTGAAGGAAACCAGCTCTGCTCATCACCTGCAGAGTACCATCCCAAAAGTAAAGTGTGCTGGTAGCAGCCTCATGCTGTGGGGCTGTTTTTCAGCGGCAGGGACTGAGGGACTGAGGGACTTTCTTCAGAGTTGAAGAAAAGCTCAATGCACGAAAATATTGAGCTTTAATGAAAACCCAGTCCAGAGCATTCAGAACCTCAGACTGGGCAGAAGGCTCACCTTCCAACAGGACAAGACCTTAAGCACAGCAGAGTGAGCTTATAGACAACTCTGTGAATGTGCTTGAGTAGCCAACCACAGCCGTAGACAATCAAATATTTCTGGAGAAACCTGAAAATGTGCATCTGCCCCCATCCAACCCGACAGAGCTTGAGAGGTGAACAGGTGAGGAGAAGAATGGCAGATAATTGCCAAATGCTGATGAACAAAGCTTGTCGGATCAAACAAAAAAGACTTGAGGCTATAAAGGTGCTTCAGCTAAGTACTGAGTTAAGGGTTTGAATACTTATGCAATGTACTTATTTCAGATTTTTTATTTTTTATAAATTTACAAAGTTGTGACAGTTCTGTTTTTGCTTTGCCATTATGGTGTTCGGAGTGTAGACTGATGTGGAAAAAAAGTAATTTAATGCAGTTTAACATAAGGCTGCAACATAACAAAACGTGAAAAAAATAAAGGGGTTTGAATACTTCTGCAAGGCACTGTATATAGAGCACATCAAATGTGGTAAATGGAAAGTCAAATGTGCTTACTTTACTCACAAGAACAAAGCTTGATACTTTGTTTTGGTTTTGAAGATGAATGAAAGTCTTACAGGTTTTAAACAACATGAGGGTGGTAACTGTGGGTAACAGAATTTTCCTTTTTAGGTCAACTATCCCTGTAAATTCATTCATAAGGTTATGGTTTGACTTTGCTTAAGCAAGATTTCAAGTTCAAATTATTTTATTTGAGGTTTGGATAAGGTTAGGTATTTGTGTATTCAATGTCATTGTCTGATTCTTATTTGTAGAGAACCTGTTTCAACACCCCACTAGCCCCACAGGCCCTGGAGGATGTGAAAAATGTTGTAAGAAAAAACCTGACAGATGGAGTGCGTGATAATGGGCTCACTCTCAAAGGTGAGGCTGCATTTGTGAAGTTTAACATTTGCAGGTCTTGAGCACTGGTTCTCAATCCAGGTGCTGTTGTTCCCAAGAACTGCAAATTTTGAATGTCTTCCCTAATTAAGACACCTTATTTGTATCATCAATTCATTAATAAAGGCTTCAAAACCTGAACTGGGTGAAAAAAGAGCAGTGCTTGGGTACTGCAGGACCATGTTCTACAGACTTTGAGGCAATGGTTCTGCTTGACTGTCAGTTATTCTTGTTGCCTAGGGCAGGTAAATGACCCAAACTGAAAAAGTTTTGAATTTTAGTGGCAGTCTTGTGTTTGCTTAGGAAATCTGTTCAGAAAGGAATATGCAGGGCTTCTTGATTGAATCAGTCAACATGGTGACTTTTTTTTGAACAGGTTTTCTCTTCCTACATACTCTTTTCATCCAAAGAGGAAGGCATGAGACCACATGGGCTGTACTGCGGAGGTTTGGATATGATGATGACCTTGAGCTGCATCAGGACTACCTGTTTCCCTTGTGAGAACAACCGCTTCCAATCAGTCAATCTATTAACTGTTCACATTATCTAATCATGTGCTGAAGCAGCATCATTAAAGCCAAGTGTGTGTGTGTGTGTGTGTGTGTGTGACAGTTCCTAAGAGTAATTAAGAACAGTGTTGAAATCTCTTAGCCACTAACTTTCTTAATCTGCTTTGATTGCTCCCATTTGAGACTTTATAGAAATCCCAATTTAATCCAACTATGCTAATCTGCTAATCTTGCAGTTATCGACATCTGACTCAATGTTTGTGCTCCTACAGGTTAAAAATACCACCAGACTGCACCACAGAGCTCAATCACAATGCTTACCTGTTCCTACAGAGTGTCTTTGACAAACATGATAAGGTAAAAGTGTTTGACTGCCTCAGACATGACTGACGTGACTGAAAACTGTTTATCAGAATCCAATTAGACAGACAAGAAAGTTCAGATTTTATTAAAATAATTATTAAGGTTATCCTATTGTACCATGTTAACACATTTATAAATGAAATATCCCATTTTATTAAAAAGTATAGATAAAAATATCAGTCACAAAAGTAGTAATAGATTAAATTCTAAGAGGCTTTAATTGCTTTTTTCAGGATGTTCATTTTTACCTTGTTTTTACTGAAGCTTTTTTGTATCTGCTTTAGGACAGAGATTTTGCATTGTCCCCTGAAGAGCTTATGGATCTATTTGATGTTTTCCCCTACGTCCCCTGGGGATTGGATGTGAACAGTACGGTTTCCACTAATGACCAGGGCTGGATCACATACCAAGGCTATCTCTCTCAGTGGACGTGTGTATCAAACATGCCATGTGTCTCAGTTCAAGAATTATAGTCGGTCGTAATGAAAGATGAAACATTACTGTCTGGATGGTTTTGGAATATAATTCATGAGTTTATCAATTATCAATGTCTTTTTTGCAGGTTAACGACTTACCTGGATGTCCAACGATGTCTGGAATATCTTGGTTACCTTGGTTACTCTATCATTGCTGAGCAGGAATCTCAGGCATCTGCCATAACAGGTAAGTTGAAAGACATATATTTGCTATATAACATACAGAATTATATACATTTATAATTACTGTATATTAGAACATGCAAAAATTCTATCTGGGGCATTTTTAAGACTTAATTTTTAGATTGGTTAAATTCCCACTATACACTTCACACTACAAAACTGTATGATTTTCTTTTCTTTTGTCTGTCTTTTTTTGTGATCCATATTAGGAAAAATGGGTGTTTGAAATGACATGAAATTGAGTAAATAGTGACAGAATTTTAATCTTTATATTATGGGTTATTGAGCTCTCTTGTGGTTGTTAGCGTAACTACAGATGCAGAATGCAAAAGTCACATCTCATTTACTTACAACCTCAATAAGTATTTTGTTCATGTGTGTTTTATTTAGTGCAGTATGACACCTGTGGCCCTGACTGAATGTTTTTTTCACATTCTAGTGACCCGTGACAAGAAGCTCGACCTTCAGAAGAAACAGACGCAACGGAATGTATTTCGCTGTCATGTGTTTGGAATAACTGGAAGTGGCAAAACTGGTTTCCTGCAGGGCTTCCTTGGCCGAAACCTTGTGGTCAGTTGCAACAAGAAAAACACTATATTTAAGTGAAAAACCATAAACACACAAACTTATTCAGTTAATTGTGATATTTTCTTTTTATTTTTTTTCTATTGAATGAAATAAGAAGTTTAGTTAACACTTTACAATAAAGTTCAGTTTGTTAATATTTGCTAATGCATTAGGGAATATGATGGACAGTTTTTACAGAATTTATTAATATAGGTTACTGTTCATTTGTAAATATTCCATTGCTCATTGTTAATTCATGTTTGTTCATAGTACATTAATGTTAAATTATACAACTTGAAATGTTAAAAATGTATTAGCATGAAAAATGTGAAGTAAACATTATATTGATAAACCCATTAAAGGTATAGTTCATTGTTAGTTTATGATAATGTATTATCTAATGTAAAGTATTGCAGAAGCATTTCTAAAAAGCCCTTGCACAGTGTTAGATTTCATCAGAGGTGACATGTGTTGAGAGGTGTTGAGAGGAACACCCAACAACATTTCAAAACCAAGGCATTTTACAATCTCATCTGTGGTATTTCTGATGTCATTTGCATTACATTGGTCAAAAGATTTGTTGAAAAAAATCAGAAATGTTTATTTCAGATGTGACATTGTCATGATTTATTTATTTTTTTTACCGTCTGTTCCTCACAGCGTCAGAGGGCCATAAAAGAAGAGCACAAATCATCTTATGCAATCAGCACTGCACATGTGTACGGACAGGAGAAGTACTTGTTGGTAAATAGTTATTTGGCTTAGAGGAACTCACACTTTAGGGTTTTTTTCAGTCTGTGTAACTATAGTAATACTGAACACTTTATTGTAGAAAAGAATATTGTGGTTCCTCAAACCATTTGCTCTTACATCATGCATTAATCCATATGAAGAATTCAGAGATTTGACCACTATTTATCATGATATTTTCCGGAAAAAGAAACAAAATCTTTGAAACTTAGTTCTACATTTGTTTGTTTTTCCCTTCAGCTCCATGAAATCTTTTCAGATTTTGATTTGCTGTCTGAGACCGAACTTTCATGTGACATTGTATGTCTGATCTATGATGTCAGCAACCCTTGCTCTTTTGAGTACTGTGCACGAATCTTTAAGGTTTGCTTTTACAATTTTACCTCAATTTTTTTTCACTCAGCCAATACTATGCTGTCTAATAATTAAGTACAAAGCACTTAAACTGCAATACATTAACGCATGACTTCACATCTTTTGTCTTATTCCTTTAGGACTGTAATTTACTTTTATACATGCTATATTCTGGATGATATCTTATGAAATTTACTGTGTTCTTTTTATATTATACTGATGTATGTGTTCTAAATGCATTTTTTACTTTATTTACCAGCAATACTTCATGGATAGTAAGACTCCATGTATGTTGATTGCTGCAAAGTCAGACCTGCCAGAAACAAAGCAGCAATACTGTATGACTCCACTGGAATTCTGTCGCAAGCACAAGATGCCGCCACCTCAGTCCTATACCTGTAACACAGCTGCGGCTCCTTGCAAAGACATCTTCATCAAGCTCACCACCATGGCTGTGTATCCGTAAGTGATCTCTCATTATCCACAGTTAAAATAGATATTTTAATACAGGACTGGAATTCTATATAAATTCTTAGTCTATAAGGAATTTTTACAGTTAACTCTGTTAGGGTGTCACAATTCAAATGACTATTTTTTATTTTATTAGTTTTGTCTTTTATATTCTCTCTGTTTTACTTGACCACTCTTGTTTATCTCTCAGGGTTATGTCCACATACAGATAACAATAAAAACAAAACATGGTTAGGTGATTTACTCAGAATAAATTTCCCTAAAAACTGAAAGCTTCTCCAAACTGTCTGACTGCAGAGCATCTTATGAGTCAGATGACGGTTTTCTGTTCTTCAATTGCAGTCTCATCATGAAATCACACTGTCTACAGTACACATGCACTTCTATTCAGAACAGTTTGCAAAATCTCCAAGCATGTGATATAAATCATATTTTCCCTGGTTTTTTCCCCTCATTATGTAAGACAAGAGAGACAATGTAGACAGGAAACACTAGAGAATGTTACACTGACTGGTTTGAACATTCAAATTAACAATGTGCATTTATTTCTTTCACTTCTTTATTTCAAGACTTTCCTCAGACTGTTAACTCAAAAGTACATCTAATTCTGTTTCTTAGTGACTCATTTCTGCTGTTTGCTTCTTTCTGTGTGCTGGCAGCCATGCGCGTCTGCGCTGCATGTGTACCTGTAACAGGTGTACCTTCTGTCTGTGTCAGAACTTCCTGAACTCTGAGCTCGTGCAGACGGTTCGGACCAAACTCTACACTGTCATCTTTAGCAGGTTCTCAGGATGGCTTTATCTTGGTTCATCACCTTTCCTATTTACTTATCTCTTTTGCTTTTATTGTAATTCATCCTCTTTTTTCTCCATTTATTTATTTATTCTCATTCTGCTTCACATTAATTTGGCAGTTTGGCAAAGTGTACAGGCCTAGGCAGTAGATTTGCTGCGGTTATGATGTTCTGTGGACTGTCACCTTATTTCAGTGTTGGGCTGTAGATTTTTGAATGGGTCACCAAGCCTTTTTGGATACTTGTTCAATTCAGTCCTGTTTAGTTGTATAGTACTTTTCGCAAACATGTAAATCCAAAGGATCTTAACAAAGAGTAGTGCCACACATATCTCCCCAGTGAACAAGTCAAATGACAAGGGAGAAACTTCCTTAGATATTTAAGTGGATAAGAAAACTGGAACCAGGATAGTAGGGACTTTCAGGCTGGGGAAGCACACTTTCGTGTGCTTTATATAAACATGTATGCCTGCATATAGACACGTGTTAATTTGTGTGTTAGTAGTTTTAATGGTATATATTGTTTATTTATACACTGACTTGTAATAAAATAACAATTCATACGATATGAAAATAGAAGGATACACCCTCTTATATATCCTGGCATATACCACATATGAAAAAAACAAGTTGGTCTTGGGACTGTCATGGCCAATAGGAGGCAGGTATGGATTTGGGGTTTAGATTTAAGCATGATCCTGCACATTCGTTATGCTTTTAAAATTCATGTCTAAATTCATGTCATTCTCATCTGACTTGCAGCAATTCAGTATTTCATTCTCCTGCAAGTTGCAACACAGTGATCTAGTTATTACCATTTTCTTCTTTATTTCCTCTTCTTAAAGTTTCTTTGTGTTCTCCATCTGCCATTTCTGTTTCCTGACACTGAAATTTGTCATCTTTCTTCATACTTCATCTTGGATTGAGTTTTGTAATTTTTTTTAGTGTTGCATATTAATATCATTTTCTTCATTCCCTATATCACTTGTTTGTATATCCAGCATTTATCCTGCTGTTCATTTGAATTCTTTGGTTTGTCTCTTTTCAGGCATTATTGTCCACTAAACTTGTTTTAGTTTTTTTTTCGATGTTCACCACAGAAGTTACTAAGCTTCTGATTTATTTATCTTAAAGGAATAGTTCACCTCAAAAATTAAAATTCTGTCATCATTTAATTACCCTCATGTCATTCCAAACTTGTATAGGTTTCTTTATGTTGAACACAGAAGAAGATATTTTAACTGTATAGTAAATGTAAGGTACTAAAACAAATGTAACTTTTTCTATTAATTTCTATTTCCTTTCTCAGGCATATTACCCATGCTGACCTGAAGAGCTCTACGTTTTGGCTCAGAGCGAGTGTTGGAGCCACAGTTTGTGCTGTGCTTGGCTTTGCCATGTACAGAGCCCTCCTCAGATCTCGATGAGCAGACCCAAAAACTTACTTCCTTCATTTCCTGTCTACCCTAGTTATTGCCCATGTACAGGGAAAACCAATAGAAATATTTAGTTTTTAAAAAGAAAGCATAACGTAACATAGCTGTTATATTTCTATTTCTATTTAATTAATACTGTAGTATGTACATTCCCAGGTCTTGGGACTCTATTTGAGACAGAAAACTTTAAAAATGCAAGCAAACTGTAAATATGTAAATGAGAGAAAATCTTTATTTGTTACAAAGTCAATAAAAACATTGCATTTCATATTTAAGGCCAACAAATGCAACACTTTGCTCTCACTTTTGTCTCAAAATGTCTGATGGACAGTTTGCAGTCCAAAATCAACCAAGCGTGAGACAAGACAAGAAGTCACATGTTCTGCTTGTGTGAATGTGAAGCTGTGCAAACACTCAATCATGTATAATTTATTTGCATGCTTTAATATGTGACAAAATGTCTGAACAGAACAATGACGTGAAAGCCTGTAAACTGGAGTTTCCGCCTTTTCCAACATTTAAATAAACAGGTCCTTCAACAATGTATTTTTGTGAAATCACAACACTTTTTTTTTTAATGTAGAGAACGTCCAGACAGCGGGAAAAACACTTTTGCCAGTGTATCACATGATACAAAATACGTTCTCTGTCTTTTATCAGATCTATTTTGTGCCACAGACAAAAAAGCAGATAATTTCTCTAGAAAAAAAGGCTGTAAGCTGACATTCTGTATTTGTAGTATTAAAATTATGTCTTAAAGTACCATTAACATGAAGGTATAGATGAAAGATGAAAAGACAAATTTTATGCTAACAAACAACTTTTACAGCTGATGATTCAGAATGGTTTTGTGGGTGAGCTGGAGCATCATCATGAATGCCAACACTTCAGTAGAGTCACTTCCCAGTCAATACATTTTGTTAAATCAATTGACATAAAGGTTTTCGTTGCTGAACAAATGGGCCACAGAGCTGTTTGCTTCCTCCAGTTTTGCAATATCAGTGTGACAGCTTGTGGCTTTTCCTTTGGTGGGCCGCACCCCAGTCATCTCCTCATAAACAGGAACTACAGGCTGTGGCTTTCTACGGTTAAGCCCTTTGCACTGTATGTGAGAGAAAATTGGTAGAAGGGAGGGTTTAACCGAAACTGAATATGTAGTGGGGAGTAAACCATATGTAGTCGGAAAGACAGCTTCTTTAAACCACACATAAGATGGCAAATCTCTGTCACATAAGATTTAAATGCAAATATAGGCCAAATGATTGCGAAAAGTATTCCAAAAAAGATTTGATCAACAGTTTAAGAATTTTTATTTTGATATTGGATTATTGGATATGTAAAATATAAGCCACTAAATTAAAATTAACCTGAAACTGAAATGAGATAATGCATTTATAAATGGTTTTCTCATATCTTCTTTTTTTATGTAATCGCTGACATATTCCCCCCCAGTGATGAGAACCACTTTTTGAGAAAATATAAAATTATAACTATGGCCCTATTGTTATGCACTTTCTTCTAATTTCAGCTAAAATCAGTCTTCCTTGACTAGAAGTATGTTGTATTTCACTTATTTCTTCTTGCCTAGAGAACAACTAAGTAAAACATGGCTCTTCCTTAAAAATCAAATGTAAAACTATAAATAAAATACTTACACAGTAAGCTGTAGCAAGAGTGAAAACCAGAACACCCAGCAGACATGCAGCTCCAGAGATCACATACAGCAATGGCAGGTAACTTGAACAATTGCAAGGCTCATGAGCTGCAAGAGTCACAACAAAAACACACACATAAAGAAAAATGCTCAACAATATAATCTGTTGTATATCCACACTTTATATGGTTATTTTTGATTGATTGGTGAAGCGCTGTTCAAGAGTGGTACATTTTCATTGTTCGCAGATTTTACAAACTATACTATGAGAATAGTGAGTTAGTTTCTAGGCTTTGTGGCTACTAATGTAGCATTCTTTATCATTTCTAGAAAATATGGATCATGTGATATAGCTAATGATGATAGTGATATAATTATATTATAATCCTGGTCCCACTTTATATTAAGTGGCCCTAATATCTGTGTATTTACATAACTAGATGTGTACGTAGTATGTAACCACAGTGTAAGTACACATTGATACATAGTATCTACAGCTGTAATATTTCTGTAACTACACGCATGTAACAACCCTCCAAATGGTTTGTGCAAGTACAAATGTGTAACAGGACATTGGTAACAACACTTTTTTTCACTTCACTAAGTACGCGTGTA
The DNA here is from genome assembly GCA_021397915.2 of Tor tambroides. Lineage (NCBI taxonomy): Eukaryota > Metazoa > Chordata > Actinopteri > Cypriniformes > Cyprinidae > Tor > Tor tambroides. Next base: position 19,016 of record JAFVLL020018952.1, read on the forward strand.
ACAGGAATTATATAACTACATTTTGTAACAACAATATGTATAAGAGTAACTGGAACAATTTGATCCAGGGGGTGGAGATGTGTAGGTTTAGGGGTCGAGATGGGATCCAGGGGGTGGAAACGGGTAGGTTTAGGGATATGCAAAGTGGGAGGAGTTGGATCTTGAGTTGGTGGAGTCGGTGCACCCCTGTAAACCAGTGTACTTACATGGTAACTCCTCAGGAACTGTCCACTTAATATAAAGTGTTACATTCTGGACACCAACCACAATTTATATGTAAAGCCTAACTTACTGGCCGCTGCTGTGTAACATCAGAGTAATTTCAGGTAAATCCATACGAATTGTTTACTTAATATAAAGTGTAACACTTTCTTTACCAAAAAGTGCTGTTAGTCCTGTTACACATTTGTACTTTCATTACCAAAAAGTCTTGTTACCAATGTCCTGTTACACATTTGTACTTACACATACCATTCAGTGGGTTGTTACATATGTGTAGTTACACAAACATTAGTGCTGTAGATACTATGTACCAATGTGTACTTACACATCTAGTTACTATGTAAATACACAGGTATCAGGGCCACTTAATATAAAGTGGGACCATAATCCTTTTTTGGTCGCTGCTTTTGAGTAATTTGAGACTTTCACTGCTTGAGTGTATCAGATATTCTTTCATTCATAGTACTTAGTTACATAAACTGGGGTACTAATAAATTGCAGGTATCTAATGCCTTGATTTAATGGATTACTAAATGTTTCCATACAGTTTAACATGATTAAAGTTGACCGAAAAATTCAGATACTAGATAATGTAGTGAAAAATAATAGTAATCAATCTGTTCTTGTTATACTAAATGCATATTGCAGGGCTAGAAACATAAAACAATTCAGTATCCAAAAAATAGCATGCACTAAGTTTAATGTTTTCAACTGAAAATAAAATGCATCTGTATGATTTTGCTTTTTTTAAGATAATGGTAGATTGAATGCAAGATTAACCTATTTTTGGCTTATTCTCTGTGTTTGGAAGGGATATTACCATAGACCTGGACTGTTTCATGTAAACTCATATTTGAAGTGATATCTGTAAAGGTCACCTACTTAAGTCTTCAACATAGACGAAGAACTCCATCTTGCCAGGAACATTCTTATCATATGGAAGATCACCATAGTGGAATTCACAGTGGTACACATCTGTGTCCTGTCCTTGCAGATTTGAGATTGTCAGATGAATTGTGTGGTTGTCCAACTCATCACGTACAGTGATGCGATCCTTGTCCTCAGATTTATTGATAAATGGTGGGAATCCTTTAGAAAGATACAGCACTCGTCTGGACTGCAGCAACCTGCGTTTCAGCGTAAAGGCAAATGGGTTTTCCTCTTTTTTTGCCGATTCACAGGTAATGTCAATGGATGAATTTCTTACTCTGTGGATATAAACAATACCCCCATGTGCTGAGGTGAAATGACTTAAAGTTAGTCACATTTAATAGATGAATCACATGCATTGCAAAACACATGCAAGTTACACACAGTTTCCTAACATAACTGTTCTAGACCACAAAAATAATATTCAGCATTGTCTTATGAGAACACTTTTGCTGCAAAAATGTAATATGTCTGACTGCAAAGTGTTGTGTACAAACATTTCTGTATGTAAACTTTAGTTTCACTGCTGGCCATTTTATGAAATTACCACAATGTAGTCATAATCTTCAAAAAACTACAACAAAAAGCTAAAAACTGAATGAAATATTAACTTACCAGTAACAGAAGGGGTGATAAGAAACAAGAGAACAACATGAACATACTTAAAACCTAACATTATTAAAAAGTTAACCAAAAAAAAAAGAAAACAGTCACCGCGGTTAGAAAGCCAGATAGTCTCTGGTCGTAACGAAATCATGGCATGTGAAAATGATAAGCAGTGTTTTGACTCCACCTTGAAGTTTGAAAAGGAAAAGGAAACCAGTGTGAAGCGGTTTGTCAATTTCAGTTTCATCATTGTAAAAACGTACAGATTTTTGCATACAGTCACCTTTTTATTGTGTAATAAGTCAAAAATGTAGTAGCCTATGCATTTACAGTTTTTCTCGATTGCTTAAACACATTTCTTGAAACTATGCCTCGTTTTCTCAAAACAGTAAACACGAATCCATAACTTCTAACTCAATTCCCCAAACTTCCTATATTCAGGTCAAAATGAAGCTCTCCACTCAAAACAACTCAATCTTGCTGAAACTCAACCAAACTTTGCTCAAACAGCAACAAAAATAATTATTCTGCCCCAGCATCCCGTCTTTGGTCTGGGACAGGCCAGAGAACCACTTCAACATCACAGGCTATACTGGCCCTGGCAAGGCAACGGGGGTAAAATCATCTTGCATGCCTGATGTCCTTGTGTCATTGTTCACAAACAAGATAGGCAAAATGCTTAGTCATGTTGTCAATATAACAGTGCACTCTGTTAGTATTACCTGATGTAAACTATGGCAACAGTTTGGATGACAGTTACTGTACTGAAATGCAGAAGGCTGCACTTCTTATGTATGCCATATATCCATTTCAAAAGTACAAATGTACACATTACTGTATGTTTGATATTGATTGAAAAAGACTGGATATGATTCAAAGTTGCACTTTTACTAGTGGTCTGACCAAAAAAAAAACAAAAACATTACAACGTCATTGTGAAATAGAAAAGAAAAAGAAAGATGTGCACAAAGGAGAAAATAAAAATGAGAAAGTCCACTATCAGAATTTGTAACTCTTGTGTTGTCCTCTTTCTGTACAGTATATGCTTTCCAATTGAAGTTTCATGAGATGTATCTTTGAGCTATTTCAGAGAACTGGTTTATCATTGGTTGATCTATATTCTCTTCATTAGTGAAAGTCAAGATTTGACTTGAACAATTCATGCCAAATTTATTACAGTAAAAGTCTAATAGAAATGTGTAGAAAATATGCTTGACAGTTTATGACTAGATCAACCATTTTGCATTTACCATAATGATTTATACGATGAACTAATGACTTGAGGTTTTTAGGGGTAAGACTATAGCACAGAGAACTATACATTATGAGCAACATGACACTAGCAACTGATAATGTAGGAAACCACAGACAAATCTACATAATCCAAAGCAATCGCAACTTGTTCAAAAGAATGAGAAACTTTTTATGATGAGCACAAGTGACTAGATGATGTGGAGGTTGAACAAGTAGTTTTGAGAATTTATTTTCTGATCTGAGAAATGAGCCAAAGCCACTGAGAAACACTGTCAGCTGACTTTAGCCCTTTTATCTCCATCGAAGTTTCTGATTGGTGTGTGATAAATTTTGACTCCTAATGTTTCCACTTGGGTAATTGTGTGCTAATTGAGCTCAAACTGTGTTGGCGTGAGTGAACAATATTGAATGCTAGTGTTTTCTAAATGACCACATGGTGTAAGCACTGAGAAATGTAGGGATTTGTGTGTAGAGTTTTGCAGTATAGCGTTCACCAAATTTGACTCATGTGTCAAAGCAGGGAATAGTGTTTATAGTTTAGGGAAATGGGTGTGCTTTTTGAAAAATGGCGTTATGGTTTTGAAATTTTAGTTCAAAAGCCTGGTTATAGTGTTTTAGCAATTGAGAAAAACTGTAATAATAAGGTCACACTTTAGTTTGGGGACCTTAACTTTTAACTACCAATTTTGGCTCAATAAACTCCTAATTACTGCTTATTAACAGTTTGTAAGTTAGTTACATTTAGGTATCGGGGTAGGATTAAGAGATTTAGAATATGGTCATGCAGAATAAGGCATTAATATGTGCTTTATAAGTACTAATAAACAGCCAATATGCTAGTACTAACAAAACACTAACATTATAAACACTTAAATTATTAAGCACGCTTAGTACTAATTGATAGTGGTCTCTGAATTAAAGTGTTACCAATAAGGATAGTGTTTTACACATAAATCATTGGTGTCTAACCAACCACTAAAGTACAAGTCAATCGCAATCGACTATTAAGGTTAAAAGTAATAAACTAAAATTACACAAATTAAATTGAGTGCTTCATCTAAAAAGAAAGATGAGAGATGTATACCCACTGTTTTATTTTGGCATTTAAACCCTGTACACAAACAGCAACAATAAAAATTAAGTTAACCTCTTAACTGTCACCCGTCCACCCTGTGGGACGCCTAAGTTTACTTCACTATATGTGACCCTGGACCACAAAACCAGTCTTAAGTGTCAATTTTTCGAAATTGAGATTTATACATCACCTGAAAGCTGAATAAATAATCTTTCCATTGATGTATGGTTTGTTAGGATAGGACAATATTTGGCTGAGATACAACTATTTGAAAATCTGGAATCTGAGGGTGCAAAAATATTAAAGTTGTCCAAATGAAGTTCTTAGCAATGCATATTACTAATCAAAAATGAAGTTTTGGTACATTTATGGTAAGAAATTTACAAAATATCCTCATGGAACATGATCTTTCCTTAATATCCTAATGATTTTTGGCATAAAAGAAAAATCAATCATTTTGACCCATACAATGTATTTTTGGCTATTGCTACAATTATACCCCAACGACTTAAGACTGCTTTTGTGCTCCAGGGTCACATATTACAATAAATCCTAATCTAATCATGACAAACTATATATCGTTGGAAAGGTCTAAGACTCCTAGATATTTTACCTTTTTTTTTTTTTGTTACAAATTATGTAGGAACAGTAATAGGCCAATTTATGACATGAACGCACCTCAAAAATCTACATCATAACACGAGGTCTGACCTTTGTCACAAAGTCTTTTTTCGTTGCCTTTTTCTCTATCATGCTTTAGAAATCATAATTTATTTATCAGTTGAGAACTTAAAACATCAAAATTCATCCTGTGAAAGCCATTTTAAAATCAGACATTGCATTACCATGGAAATGGTTAATCAAAATCATATTACAAAATGTTTTTATTCATGAATTATAATTTAAGTTAGGATAGTGCATTTTCACATCTATGTTTAAAAATGGGGGTGACAGTTAAAGGGTTAAGCTACACTATATTGCCAAAAGTATTGGGTCGCCCCCTTCTAATGAACAAGTTTGACTACTTTAGTAATTTCTATGAGTACAAATCTTAATGTTAAAGCATATAATGATATTCTAGGAAATTGTGTGCTTCTAATATTATAGCAACAGTTTCCTGACAGACCCTTTTCATTCTACTGACAATGCCTCTGTGTATATGTTGTCTCAAAAGAAAATGATTCAGTAAGTGTGGAAGAACTTGACTGGTCTGCATAAAACCAAGTCCAATTATTTGTGAAAAAAAAACAAAAAAAACCCTGATCTGCCAAAAAAAAAAAAAAAAAAACACATTCCCAAGTAATAGCGCTGTATGTAGACTATGCAAAAACATTTTTTCTTAATGCTTACCAAAAAAATGTGTATAACAATGTTTTCAACTTCACCTTTGTAAGGGATGGTGTTGAGACTTTTTAAAGTGCAAGAGGTAAAGGAAACCACAGCGATGACATTTTAAAATGTGGTTTCTTGTTTTTGTAGAATAAATGGTTCTCAAAAATGTTTTGAACAGGTCAATCAGATTATTATTATTATTTTTAAATATTTAAGATTGCACTGGATTTCTGCAGACAAATTTCTCATGGTCTGGCAATCTGTGATAGGATTTAAAAAAAAAAAAAAATAAAATACCTGTCACCAAATGGTGCCTACTGCATATAGATGCTTACTCAAGACTGTTGGAAATGCATGTCAGTTGGTACCTCATGCTGCATTACAAAATGTGCAAAGCTGTAAGCAAGTTGGCTATTCTAAATGATCCAAAAGAACTAATGGCTTTAAATAGATTTAGAGGACAGATTAACAATTATCTTGCACTCTCCTTTTTAAACAAAAACTAGAAATGGCATTACCAAATTAAAAAGATATTGTTCATGAAGCCTTTGGATTAGAAGTGTAATTGTTGTCTCACAAGACATCTTCCTCTTTTTTTTTTTTTCTGTAATGTGTAGAAAACAACTTAAAAACCTTTAGACTGGTACTGTATATTGCGTATTAAAATCCAAGCAATGTGAAACAGTCAAATTAGAATACAGATGTTTATTTCACATTTGTAACACAGTACAAACAAACAAACAAAAACTATCTTTTCTGCTATAAATCCTTACAATACTTTTCGGCACTGAATGTTCATGTTCTGAATTAACTATCAACAATAACTTTTTCCTTCCAAACAACACCGAATTGGGAAGGAAAGATGAAAACCTGTGGTGTCAATTCAAGCAGCATGTCTATAATTTTGAAGAAGTCGTTAACACAAAGGTTACACTGTTATGGTGTGTTGGATTAGGATTAAAACTGAACTCTGCAAGACAGTGGCTCTTTAAGAGCAGGGTTGGCAAACCCCTGATTTAAGGGCATGAAAAGACTGATAGATGCGAACACAGATGTTACTCTAAATAGCGTGACTGTCTGGCAAACCCTTGACTGGTTAAATATCTTGAGAGTTCATTTTTCCTGCTTTTCTCCAAACACTAAAACAGTTTCTGGTCAATTCATTACATGAGAAAAAGTAAAACCATGGGAGAAATACAAAAACATGCAATAAAATCAGATCCTTTACAATGTAATTCACACAGTGGCTCTTACCTGCAGACCAGGAAATGCTTCCAAGCCATTGTACCAATTTAATACTGGTAACTGCGAAATACTAATCAAGCATGTCACAGACAAATGTGTGTTGCATTTTAAATCCAACTTCTGGAAAGATCATTCATGCAACTAGGTTATCAAGCAAAAATGTGTAATTTAACAGTTAAAAATATTAGGGAGTGATTACAGCTTTGCTCTTTACTATAAATGACTTTTAATGGTGTTAACACTGAATACCTTCATGAACATTCCAGAACAAACTTGTTATTGACAGAGCGAGTGTATCTGTAACGTCATTATGGCTTTATCAAGAAAACCAACCTGCCTGAAGACTCCACTGTTCAGGAAACACACTCACACAAAAACAAAATCAAGAAGAAAAAAAATATATCAAATTAAGTATGTTTTATTACAATAGATATAGCAAAAAAAATACAGAGAGACACATTTACCCTTGTGCTATTTAAACCCTGAATAAATGGATGCAAACAGTTAAAAGAAAAAAAAACAAAAAAAAACACCATGACAACAGTGATCTGAAGCCCTCACCAAGCTGATGTTGGGGACATAAAGTCCAACAGCACAGTATGGTGCTGTGAGGGCTTCACTACTAAGATAAAAGCAGAAATCTTACTGGGAACTTGCCTTGAGTATGGAGATACTGTTAGGCCAGCAGCTTCAATATATTATGAACCTTTGTCTAATATACTGTACTTGTACAACCTGAATGAAACACAACAGGAAGAAAAGCAATACATGCATCAACTGTAACATTGATACTGCTGTTATCTTCTTTGTCTTTATTTAAGGGCTGAATCCAAAATTCTTGTGTGATATTACATATCTCAAATGTCCAGTATGCAGTTTTTCTTCAGCAGTGGGTTTAGAGCTCATTGGTTTGGTTACATTAAAAGCACAAGATGAGAAAACGTTTAACCTCCAAACCTAGTGGGACGACAGCGCCATTTCAGTATCGGCTGCCTGGAGACATTACAGGTGGCCTTATGCCCATGGGAGGCCCAGCTGGGCCAGCTTGGTATGGGGGCACCATTGGGGCACTCTGTCCATAAGGAGGCATGCCACCAGCCATATAACCAGACATGCCCTGTGGAGGACCACCATACTGACCTGAAAGCAGAAATACATATAGTGACTAAACACCTAACCTTGAAGCAGTTAAGCCTACCATACTTAATGATTTAAAATTCCCCTGTTTTAATGTCAACATGTGATTATCGTATTCAGTGATGATCTATAAAACACACAGTTCCGGTCCTTGACTATGACTGGCATTCTCAACAGTTGTAAATTACTCTTTAAACATACACCTCTGATGTCATTGCATCTGTATAACTGAGCCACTTCATGTATGTATTGCCTAGTAACCGTTCTGCTCATCAGTGCTGAAGAACTACATTGTTTGGCGGAAGAATGATAGTTACATTTTTGTTGCTGTGGGTTTATTTTATGAAACCTTGTTAGGTATGTGTACTTTTATAAAAAAAATAATTACAGTGAAGCCCTTGTTTACAGTGATTTTAGATCAGCAGAGTTCAACAATTTCCCTTATCTGTTCTAAAATCACTGTAAACTAGAGACTTTTCAGTCCCGCTCCTGCCAGATTCTGTCCCGTGCCCGCCTGCTCCCACAGAAATGTATTTTGTCCTGCTCCCGCCCACAACATTCATGTTTTGTCCCGCTCCTGCCTGCAAAAGCCCGCATAAAAGCAACCTATATAGATTTTTTTCAGTACATCCATGAAATTTATATTAAATAGCTCTGTAGCATCTAAGTTCCACAGCATCCCAGTATAAACGCTCCCGATAAAATATTTGTTATTTAGGCTAAGCATCAACATTCACAAAGCACTGTAACACAAAAGCAAGCATGGGCTGCTGCGTGCATGGTTTGGCGTGGCAGAATGTAAGCAAACAGCGCTTCCTTTATTATAACTAAAAAGCTGACATCTCAGTTTATCACAATCTCATAAAGCTCTGTTATAACAATTAATATGCACAATGAATGTTTCATAATGTCTACACTTCGTGTGTTATGATGAGAGGATTCGTGAGCATGCACGCAAATTCCAGCACTGCCGGTGACTGCACAAGAACTCCAGGGTTTTGAGCAGTGAGTGGATTCTAACCATTGGCCATTGCATTTCAGAAATCAACAGATATGTCTGTGATTGGCTACGTTGCTCAACGCTTTAAACACGCGTTTTAAACAGAAGCTCTGCCTATGCTTGCGCCTGTTAATCATTTTTACTTTATAGTTGTTCTTGTTGTTTGTGCAATAGATGAATAACAATTTATGTTTTTAGATATTTTATGTTTAGATATTTCTATTTTGCGAGAGTCCCGCGAATCATTTTTTCTCCCGCATCCCGCACACACACGAGTGTCTACCCGCCCGCACCCGCACTCGCCCATCAAGTGTTGTCTACAGACACAATCTTACCATGTATGGGATGCCTCATTCCAGGCTGCTGAGGAGGTATAACCTGCTGGGCAGGTATCATTCCTCCCACTGCTCCACTAGGGAGAGCTGAGACAGCAGCTGCTGCAGTCTGCCCAGGTCGAGGGATTAACCTCTGGTACCTAGGCAGCTGAGCCCGTCTTTCTTCCTGAATTGGGGCCAAGACAATAACAATGTAATCAGACACTTGCAGTAACAAGAACACACTTTGGACTGCATGTATTCTCACAACATCAGCTAACTCTTTCATTTGTGCTTCAGCAATATTTCATAATACCAGTTAATGCATTCACAATTACTTACTGTCAAAAAAAGTAGTTAGAGCAAAACTCAAGCACTCACCAGCGAGATATCCTCATCAGGGTGCATCAACTTACTGGTAGCACTCAAGGTGGTGAGGGTGGCTGGCTTACTTGTGACTGTGGCAGGGGGCTTGGCCACAGTGCTGGAGGAGGCAGCAACAGAGGGAATGGAGGAAGGCTGGGTGTAGGCTGGGAATGTCACTTTAGGAGAATCAGAAGTGGTTGGTGACGGTCCTGATACCGTCTGCTGCGCCTGAAATGAAAGCGACACTTTCAAAACAAGTTCGCAAATAAAGGCAAAGGCCCTCCCCGATGACAGTGCACACTGCCAAATCATCATCATCATCATCAAGGAGTAATAACATTGACAAATAAATAAAAATGCTACAAAAGCAAACTACACAGCCTCTAAGGTCCAAAGAGGGCATTATAGGTCGAACAAAAACTCTTTGCCACAAAAAAATTGTTTAAAAAAAAGACAATTACAAATTACTACATATTTAACATGCCCAATGCAAAAATCATATGCATGCATGAAGAAACGAATCAAAACGCCAACCAATTAATATCTGCCTAAATATCAACACAGATTTCTATGCATGTGCATATCTACTAATGACTGAAACAAGCGTGTCTGATCTGCATGTTGTGCTGATGTAAAGAGAAGCACACAAACTAGTGCGTACTTGGGCAGTGCTAGGGAACAGAGGTTTAGAGGAGGCAGACTGTGTCTCTGCACTCGCAGGGGCTGCGCTGGGGCTCACAACACCAGTCCCCATCTGAAGCAGAGAGAAAGGATAACAGTAACAGTTTCCTTTGACTTCCTTTGACTCCCTGAGAAAACTGAACCTTGAACCTATTCAGTCTCTTTAGTGGCAAGATATGTTTTAACAAAAAGAGAAGATGTAGACCCTTTACCATACATTCTAGGGGTGTCAAAATTAATCGTTGCATCGTGATGCGGACGTGGACGATTCTGCATCGATGCAGTAATGGACCATAATCGATTATAGCCTATGACGTTATTCGCATACGTGCTTGCCACGTGAGTATTAAAAATGCACTCTTTTTAAAATCTGAGCTTGGCTTTTTCCCGCTAGGGCTGCACGATATCTCGTTTCAGCATCGATATCGCGATGTTCGCAGCCGCGATAGTCACATCGCAGGATGTGCGATGTTTTGTAGGCCTATACTGATCGTTATATTTATACTGATTGTTTTCTTTGCTCACACACAGACATTGCGTCTACACCAGACGCGACAGCTGTACAGAGATATCCATTTTTAAATAAATATTTAGTAGCAGAGCTACTGCAAGCGATTTTCAGTGCTGGAAATCCATTTATCCTTTGCTGAAACTTCCGCGTTGTCGAGGACAGCGCTGATCACGGTTGCTTAGCAACGGCAGACGCCACGAAAGCACAAGCTCCCGAGCGCTTTGGAAAGAGGGGAATAGCGGTGCGGCTGGCATTTTCCACTCGTTTTTAGCCGCGACATGTGAACGGCCCTAAAGTCTGTCTACACTGGACGCGACAAAGCGACTGTTACAAATCATTTGAACTTTGTGTCAGTATGTCATAAATAGAGCAAGGCATCAGTTAGAGCGGGGATTTAGAGCAGGAATTTGTCGCGCCGTGCATCACATCCAGTGTAGACGGACAGCATCACTGATTATGGGTTCTACAGTATTTTGTTGTGTCGCGCGCGTCAGGTGTAGACACTGTGAGAGCCACGCAGATGCACGTGAAAACTGAATTCCGGTCACTTCCGTGTCTAATTGTGCTTGAAATGACACATACGTGCGAAATTATGTAAAAATGCATGTCTCTGCAATTATCCTTGTAAACAGTTGCTTATGGCTTAGGTGAAGGTACACAACTGAGAACAAAAATGGATGTGTAACATTAGCTATATTCACAGCAGTTTAATGTTTCTGTTCCTGCTTTCTGTGTCATGAATGTTAATCAAACAACAAAACAGAGAAAAATCACTTTTGTAGCTTTAACACAAATTTATTAATTTAATTTATACAGTTAAGACTATGCATTGTTATTTTACATTTGAGTATTCAATTTCTGTACCTGAATACTGTTAGACTTACCAGTTTATTTCATTTTGTATCTTTGTTCTATTACAATTAGCTATGGTTGTAATTTATTTTATATGCTGATTTACTCACCTATAAAATCACCCCAATCATTGATTCCCAAATCATCTGGTGATTTTTTTTTTCATATTGCAATATATATCGCAGAAAAACAAAATAATCGCAATGTGAGTTTTTTCCAATATCGTGCAGCCCTACCGCATATGGCAAGTGTGCGCGTTACGGTGCGTTTCCACTGGCACGGAGCGAGTGTTTTCAAGTCACTCCTATGGAATGTGAGCTTCGCGGTGCATTATGGGATTGAAAGCGGCACGGAGAAAGCGTTGAGAGCAGTGGTGTTGTAGCGTTGCCAGCAGCTCCGAGCGCAGATTTGACACTGTAGTGGAGACAAACGCAGCGGGCTTCATTGCACAGAATATGCGCTGTGAGACACGAGCGCATTGCTTGACTGTGTGCGCTTCCACTCGCTGTTATTTTAGTCTTTTTCTTTAGATATGCTTTAATTTCTGCCACTTGGAATGCAGTACGTATTAGATGCACGAAACTCACATACTGACAGACTTTCACGTGCGCTTTGTGTTTGTTTGTCCTGAAGCTCGCGGCTGCCGTTAAATGCACTTGCATCTACTTTTATGATACGAAATTGATGTGTAAACAGTTATGTTTTCCGAACAGGACGAAACATCTGATATGTGGAAATAGATCTGTGCATTAGTGTGAATGCAGTCCAGTGTCTATGATCTCATCAGTAATAATCAAATGGCAATAATGCTGAGGAAAAAAGAAAAACCCATAACTATGATTATCTGTAAACTTTCGATACTTTAAGCACTCCCAGATACTGAAAGTGCTTTTTGTTTATCACTTGTAATTGTCTTTGCCCCCCTTTATTACTTTATATTTGCTAGTATGTTTCGAAGCTATATTTACTTTTAATTCTTAAATTAAATAATTATATATTAATATTTTAAAAAGTAGCCTGCTTATATAATTTAATAAAAATGCACAAATAAATTTGATATAATCGTGATATCGAATTGAACCGAATCGTTGACATGATAACTGTAATCAAACTGAATCGTGAAACCAGTGCCAATTCACACCCCTAATACATTCACACAAAAACTGCACCTTTATGCGTACAACAGCTTGTCACTAGGGCAGCACCCTCAAACTGACCAACTTTTAGTGGAAGGTAAGGTACAAAGTTATCTCTTTAAGGGTACTGCTTCAATTGCAAGTTGTCATAACCTTTAACATACAATTTTTGCACATTTTGGATAGTGTATCATGTACCTTTCGTATTTTACTGTGGGACTAGCTATTGTCCTTTACTGGCACTGTATTTGTCAAAAATAAAAGTACTTGTCTATTACAATGACCACTAATTTTTGATTGTTTCTTTAAATCCAATACCCTTTTTTTTTTTTTTTGGATGAGTTTATTTATTCACAAGCAGTGGCTACACACATACTCAACCAGTAAATAAGTCTGGTTCTATATTCAGTACCTGCACAGCGCTGGGGAAGAGAGGTTTGGATGCAGCGGACTGTGTGGCGGGTACAACTGGTCTGCTGGCCATTCCAGGAGCTGTGACAGGGGCTGCAGGTGCCATGGGAGGCATGCCAGGCCTGACAACATGAGGTGGCATTCCTAAAAACAAGAAAATTATCAATTATCTACAACTACCACAACCATTTGACTAGGACTTTTTTTGTACTCAAGCTGTTGGGGAAAAGGAAAAAACAAAAACAAAAACAAGCTATTATCAATAACGATATCACTATGCTTAAACATGAAAATTTACTGATGCACCAAAATTTTGGCAACCAAAAATATTCAGTTAAAACAGCAAAATGAATGCATCCTGTCACAATAGTTTTGCAGGGCTAAAAAATTAAATAACCAAAACTGTGATGTTCAGCCAGCACTGATCAAATGAAGCAGTTTAATTTACCTGAGAATAACACACACAAAGAGTTTAAATACCCTATTACCCAAAATTTAATTACTTTTAAATGAAAACTTTACATTTGCATCACTAAAATAATGACTGTTTATCATTAATATGAATTGGGCTTTATCATCAATAACTGTCAACAACACTGACCTGGTGGCATGCCAGGCATCATCGGAGGCATTGCTGGACCTGGGGGCATCATCCCTCTCATTGGCATCATACTATGCATAAGAGGACCAAAGATAAATCATTCTGGACCTAAATATACCACCTTATAACCTCTATAACTAAAAATTAAGACCTACCCAGGTGGCATGCCTGGCATTACTGGTGGCATCCCAGGAATCATTGGTGGGACACCAGTCAACATAGGTGGCATGCCTTTTGGAAGAGATTTTAAGTATTAATGTGGCACACTTTTGTTTGAGAGGTATTTAAACTACTTAGGCTATTTAAACTATTGGCATACACACCTGCATAACCAGCGGGTGGCATGCCATGGGCCTGAGGACCGGGATGCATGCCCGCCTGGGTCATTGGGGGCATGAAGGCAGCCTGAGGCTGAGCAGCAGGCTGCTGAAATGATGAAGGTCCAGCTTCATCATCATCATCATCATCGTCCTCATCAGAATCATCCTGATTCTGCTTCTTCTTCTGACTCTCTGCTCAGACAACAAAAGTTTATATTTCTGCCACAAACAATTCTATAGATATTTTCTACATCAGTTAGTTTGTCTAAGCCAGGGGTGTCCAAACTCGGTCCTGGAGTGCCGGTGTCCTGCAGAGTTTAGCTCCAACTTGCCTCAACACACCTGCCTGGACGTTTCTAGTATGCCTAATA
>JAFVLL020018953.1:0-21338 GCA_021397915.2 Tor tambroides
GTCCTATGGCACCACCCATCATGCTTGCCGCAGCACAGGCTTTGGAGAGGAAGTGGAATTATGATTTCTTTTTTGGGGGAAGTACAAAGCAAGCCATTTATCAGACGTGCAGGCCCGCACCCGGCCTCAGTTCTGTCATAACATACAGACGGAGGCCATAAAACCTGGTGAAAAATATAACACCATACATTGGACCACAGCAAGTTATTATTTCCCTATCCATGGACAATAAAACAAAAACAAAACAGATAGAGCAGCAGATGAAACAGCTTTTTTAATTCATACCTCTCCTACTGACAGCAGTTCAGAAGGATGACCTTGTGAGAGTGTGTGCTAGAAATAAGAAAAGACTCCCAGCCGGAACTGCACAGTCACCTGCTACAGAGACATGACATGTGAGGTAATTGATGTGCGACACCAGGTTGCATTTATTTGATCAAATCTACAGTAAAAACAGTAATATTCTGAAATTGTATAACTGTTTTCTGTTTTAAGATATTTTTAAAATGTAACTAATTCATGTGGTAGTAAAGCTGAATTTTCATCAGCCATTACTCGAGTCTTCAGTGTCACATTATCCTTCAGAAATGATTCTAATACACTGATTTAGTGCTCAAGAAATATTTCCTGTTATTACCAATGTTAAAAACAGATGTACTGTATTTTTGTGGAACTCATGGTTTTCATTTTCTTTGATGATTCAATGATGAACACAAAGTTTAAATAACTCTTTATTTGGAATAAAAATCTTTTTAACATTGTAAACGTCTGTACTGTCACTTTAAATGTTCTATACTTAGAAGCAAGTGCTTTGTACTAATGTCATACTTAATTATTTGTTTTGAATATTATATTTATATTTGTCAAATAATCATTTGTATAGTTAGGCTAGTACTGTACACTTTTGATATGAAATTTACAGTGAAAATCAAAGCAACAACAACAAGATTTTGGTCATACTGCCTGTATAGTCAAAACTCTAGACTGAAATATCACTTGTTACCGCATTTCAGTAACAACATCTCTTTTCATAGGAGACTTATTAAAAAATGACAAAAATTGTTTAAGGAGAGTAGGAAATTACAAGTTGGCAACCCGCTACCATCTGACCCCAGTTCTCTGGGGAAATGAATGTATTTCTACTGACCGAACTCTCCACAGGTAAGAAAGAGGGAGAATATAAGACCCTGTAACCATAGCAACAAACAAGGAGTATATGTCAAGCCAGCATTACCCATTAAAGCCGGCAGGAAGAGGAACAGAGCAGTGGGCAGGTCACCGCAGGCTAATGGACAGATAAGATGGCAAACATGCACACACAGGCTGCAAGACAAAACGCTTTTAATAAAGGCGTCCTCTCGAACCATAGCCTTATGAATGCCACCGGAACACGTTTATACGACTTCCCCTTAGAGGGTCGCACGCATTCCTACCAGATCAACAGGAGAGAAAGACGAAGGAGGGATCAGGAAGGAAAAAAGATTGAGCAAATGAGCGAGTGAGACAGACAAAAGCGAGGGGGCTTCTAATAGTTCACTCAGTTCATGCTATTAGCTGCCTCTTTTATTCTCCCTGACACTGGAAGGTCTGAATGAATGAATGAAATAATACAGAAATATATAAATAAGTGCCGAGTGCAGGCGCTAACTATGCAGACAGCGCATTTGCATTGGATATAATTAGCAGGCTGAGGAGTGTAACGTGTCCTTGGGGAGCTTCTGTGATAACTGCTTGCTCTTGTATAAGGTTTTCATTTAGGAGTGTCAGAGGAAGCTAGCACATCTTCATTTCGGCCCTCAACCAGCCTTAATTCAGCTTGGGCTGCAGTAACCAGCCCTTCCTTTCATAGGCAAAAAAGAGGGAGGAAGTAGAGAGAGATAGCGAGTGGACAGCGAGTGGCCTGTAATGAATGCGGTTATTAAATTGTTTCAGCTGTAAAAAGGGGGCCCTATTCTTACGCTATTATAAAGAGATCCATTTATCCCCACTGATCGGCCCCGTCTCCACTCTCCCCCTTTCACTTTGAACAGGAAGCACATTGCTGTGATGTGTCCCATTCAATAGCAAATCTGGGGCAATTTTAATGCTTTTTTACCTCACCACTGCTCCATTTCCTCGCTCTCTCTCTCGCTCCGTTTAAAAATAGCTGTTAATTATAAGTGGAGTTTAAATGTCTTCCGTGACCCAGAAATGCAGGTTGGGGAGATAGAGAGAGAGAGAGAGATCGAGAGAAGGAAGAGGCTGTGCATTTCCAAGCGTTTACAGTTGTCGGACAGTCAGCACGAATCACATGAGAGATGTCAAGGAAGGAGTGGCAGGCAGACTCCACCGAGTTGAAGTTTTTTGCCTGAACCCAAATTGAAAAGAAGCAGGAGATGGCGGGGAGGATGTGTTTTTATCAGTGGTAGTACCTGCGGAAAGGGCTGCGCTGGGACCTGAAGACTCCACCTAGAGGGAGTCTGATAAATAAGAAATTAGCCTGAGGAAGCGAATAAAGATGTATGAAGATGTCTAGCTCCTCCCTCCCCAGTCTAACTGCTCACCTGAGGGATCACACACGCACACACACACACACACACACACATACATGAAAAACTTTCATGCTTTGCCTTAATACCTTGATATGGTGGGATTTTCACAATGGAACACGAGAGGAGAGTTAGGTGCATATCACAACACGCTGCCATGCGCGTATACGCATCCCCCCTCGATGCGTACGCACCTCGTTCCATTGTCATCGCCATTATCCTCTGCCCTCCAGGTAAGAAGACTGCACAATTCCCTATGAGCTGTAACGAAACAGAACCTCCACACTTCAATTCAAAGCTGGGGGCAATGCAGAGGACTTTTCAGGGAAACATCGCCGCACAGCTAGAATTTGATTAGCGGCATGAAACTATAGTCGCTGTCGGCTTCACCACAACGCATAGGTCAATGGAACAGGCATAAATTCTGTTGAACAGAAGACATGTCGACCGCAGAGGGGCAAATTTTAGTGAAGTCGCTAAGAGTTACTGCGGCGTGTCTTATTCATGTGAGGGTCAGTGTAACATGTATGTAGGGCTTGAGATATATCCTTGTGCTTTCATAGTTGACCTTTAAGCAATTGGAATTAGTTAACCAGGAAAGGGATGGATTAACTTGACTAACAATCCTAATACATTAATTCCGTCATTAGTAAACTTTTGACCATATTTAGATTGACAAAGCCTCTAATAAGACAATATTGCTTGCTTGATAGTTGAACAGTCAAAAAATGTATACTTTTTAACAATTAATGTATGCGCCTATACTTGCGAGTATCTGTCAGAAAAGTATCTCGATTGTATTACAAAAACATGTTGATTAAACTCAGATGTCAGACAGAGCTATCAGAGGAATCCTCTGACCTTCAATTAAAGGGTCATGAAACCCCCTGTTTCAGCACTGGTTAGTTCTCACCACAGTTTTGAAAAACGCTAAAAAAGTGGGCGTGGTGTGCTGCGGAGCGGAGGGGGAAGAGGGGAGAGACGGACAACACACTCAACTTTGGGTGCATACAGTTTCATTTCGCTCCCATCGAGTTAAAAACACAAATAAATGCACAGCCATTTGCACTCTGCATCGAAAACATAAATATGAACGTGCTGTTGCACCACTGATAACTTTTGAGGCTTATTCTGCGGCGTTTATATAAGCCATTTGACGGGTTGTGTCATGGAGCTGTAAAAACGGTTACACTCACTAAGTGAATAAATCGCATTTGTGCCAAACAAAGCAAAAACAAACACTCTCCTTCGATCCATGAACGTTTCTCTCAGTTAATGTGTGCGATCTCACAGTCTGAAGCAGCTGTCATAGCAAATCAACACATGCTGTTGTGAATAATTAAGCGAAGCGTCTTCTCATTGGATGACGCAGTCTCATGAATAATTTAATAGACACCGACGCGTCATCGATGTACTATAGTCCATTGCCACGTCACAAATTGTGACGTCAACGCGAAGTAGATTTTGAAGCCGGAAGATGAAAATAGCGCAAAAAAGCTTTAAATTAACCAGTTTTCTCCAACAGTTAAAATTATCGGACGCTAACATGGTCTTCTATGATGTGCAACACAAACACCTCTGCTAAAATCTCAGAAAAAGTAGTCTGGGGTTTCATGACCTTTTAAATAAGAGTTGCATGACAGATATTAAACTCTTTTTCTTTATGTTCACTGGCTGCCAGGTCCATATTTCTGGTACAACACACCTAGACTACCAAACAATAAAAGATACATTTACAAATACATTTAAAGATTATTTAATGATCAGTAGCTCAAATGACCTAAGAATATTTCCTTCAGGATGTTTCGTGTTGGCCTATAGTGATGACTTTTGGATTTTAGATTAATGTCCATCCCAAACACAAGCGTTCACTGGGCATCTACCACATATTTATACATTTTGTCATTATCTTGCAAATAAATAACAGGTGCGCATTGGTTTGATTATAATTATGGTGAAATTTAAATATTAGGTAACCAGAATGTGGCAACAATTTCACTACTGGTCCTAACAATACATCAAATTTTGTTCCAGCACAGATGAAAAGTTTAATTTTTAGTGCAATCTCATAGACCACTAGAGGAAAGTTAAAGTCGAACTCTAAGTTCTCAAGTGTCGGATGAATAAAGTAAAATATAATATTTGCTAAATCATTTAGTATCAAAGCATATTTCCCATTAGGCCAGAATATTGTTTTCAAATCTATCAAAACACAATATCAGTGCAAGCAGTGCAGAGCTCAGTTTCATTAAAAAATTAATGTTACTAGTTTGCTCCCTTTATGCTAGCATTCATTTTTCCCTTTATTTGAGCTGATGTTAAAGTGAAATGTTTGCTGAAATTATGTTATGCATTTTTATGTCAGGGCAAAACAGGCAAAATCCTTTCGGAGCCATTTTTAGAGTAGGAGATTGTCCTTGCCACTTGTTTTCTGTGTTGCTAATGAGCTTTGAACTAATGAGCTAGTCTAAGTGCTACAAGACCTGCGCTGTGATTCTTGAGAGCAGAATGAATATATGCAGAATGTGAGCCAACACTGAAAATACAAACATTTAACTGTAAAAATTTGCTTTAAGATACATTTTTTTTCTCATTAAGAAACAACCAAACTCCCTTTGAAACTTCTTGTGGATTCATGTAGGGCAGAATAAGGTTAAAATGTTGACCCTCTTAAGCAAAGGAGCATGCAAAAAACTTGCTAATTATGTGTTCAGCTCCATTGAGGCCCCGAACAGAGCTGATTGTGAGTAATACTTTACAGTGCAGAGCATGCATCAGTTTGCCTGAAGCAAGAGCAAAGTGTGAAGGCACTGCGGTCAAGCCCTTTTTCTCCCCGATATCAATCTAATGAGATAACGAACACATGCAAATGAGCCCGTTCTCTAATCTTCTTAACGAGCACTGATACTCATCAGCTATCTGAGACAAACATCAAACACCCTGACAACACCAGCGAGCGAGCGAGAGAGAGAGAGACGGGAATCTGTGATAACAGTGGACGAACGCACACAAACACAAACACGTGCATGCTTATGTACATTTACCCACTGAGCACGCACACTCACAAAAGCAAACATTCATCTATTCATCAAAGAGCGAGTTCAAACTCATCTTGAAATGTAAAACCATGAGAGCACATAGCACGTTTCTGAAGAAATCAAAAGAGCGTTTCAGAGAGAATGAGGGACAAGGGAACTCAGAAACTGAAAGTTCAGAGGCTAATGTTTCATCAGGGTAAACAGTCATTGAAGAGGAGCAAGGCTGCAGTGTTTAATGACAAATGGCGGGTGACCACCATCGGACACTGAAGTCCTTCCCCCGTCAAGACCCCCCCCCCACCCCCTTCTGAGTATTATTAACCCTGAGGAATGTGGAGCATACCAAATGGTTAAATAGCCAACTGCTGGCCAACAGTAAAGTACAGGTTCTGAAACAACACAGCTGCCCTAAGCCATCTAACTGAGGGCCTCCTGGCTCCGCTCAACACTTAAATCCACAGCCACTGAGGAGGGACGACCCATGTATCAATCTTATTATGTGTGTTTCTCTCCATCTTACTGCTTTCTGTCTCTGCATAACTATCTGCCTAACTCTTCTTTTCATATCTTTTGTTTGCACAGTTTTATATCCTCATCTTTACATGTTGCAATTGCCAAAAAAAGTCAGAATTGTGAGATAAAAATCTTAAAGTTCCTTTTTGATACCAAAAGAGAGAGAGAGAAACACAAATTCATATTTTGAGCATATTAAGTACATAAAACAGCAGTGTTCAAACGATCTCCTCACCTTACCTTAACTTGATCTGCAATGGTAAACGTATAATAATGATTTATAATTTGAGGTGTCAGGTCTGATTTTGCAGGAAATTGACATCATTCATCTTTGCATGGTTACATCTGTAAAAAGAAATGGCTACTATAGTACAGTATGTGCCTTGTATGTGTGGAACGTTTGTATCTTGCTCTTTGAACAGTTACTTTGAATTTTAACTTGTTATCTCGATGGCTGTTTTTAATCTTAAAATTCTAAATGGCAACCATCATGACCTTTGGGGAATCACCTGTTGTCAAACCAAGCAAACTCGAACTACACAGAGCCTGCAGTCGAAAAGGGAAAGCGACAGAGCCTGTGCTAAAACCTAAATAATCCTGTGTTCGATTTATCATCGGATGTAGGAAAATCAAATGGAACACTCACGGAAGTCGGAGTTCCTTCTCGGTCAGCCTTACTCAACCCCAAGTTGACAATTCAAGATGGCTGCTCCCTATGTGAGCAAAACTGAAACTTAAAAATACTATAATATTTTTAAAGCTTATGTTATATTGCCGTGTATTGAGTCATACACTCATTACTGCCCATCCCTTCATCTGTGAACATGTTGCTATGGTGTGTATGTGAATGTCTGCAGTTACAAAATGCAGTGTAATGCTAACATGGACTTTCATATTTTATAGTATGCAATTTTATCCCCAAGTAACATGCAATTTTATATTTTAAACAGAGATGGCGATAGAGAGGCAAAAGTTACATACTACAGCTTTAATACATCTACATAATTCTATCAGTATCAGCGCAGTTTAAACCATATAGGGGCTGTTTACAGCTGGTCACTTCATGCGTTTTTTCTGATCGGATAGCTATCCAATCCTGAAAAGACCAGGTGTAAATGCCCTCCGAAACGCATTCGAGACGGATATATCCGATCGCTGAAACCACTTCAGGAGGTGGTCTGGGCCGCATTCCAGACTAAATGGACAAGTGTAAATGCATCTGGTTGTTGAAACCACATATGCAAATTTTACTCCTCCCAAAATGTTAAAATAATAAACGTGTGAGAGTGTGTTAAAGGCTATATGACATTATAGTCAGATATGACTGCGCTAATGCAACACGCATCACCGCGGATGAGCAGCTGAGCATCTCTTCAGCAAGCCGAGGCACAAACTGCCGCGATCATCACGCTCATCTTCATTAAAAGTAGTAAGACAAACCTATCTTTCCAGTGCTGATGCCGCGCGCTCTCCTGTTGCGGTCTTTGATCTTGAAATGAGCTGATAATTAATAAAATGCAGCACTTATCTTTTGATTTCGTTGACGTGAACTTCGTTAAATTTAAATATAGCGCGGGAATTGAAGATCGGATTTATATCCGTTTTGCGAAGACACATTTATGTGGCCAAGTGTAAATGGAAACGTTTTAACAAATCAGATAGATATCCGATCAGAGAAAATGCATGAAATGACCAGGTGTAAACAGGCCCATATTGTCTAGCAGTTCCAGTAAATAATATAATATAATATAATATAATATAATATAATATAATACAATATAATATAATATAATCAGGGCTTGACATGAACTGTTTTGCTCATCAGCCACTGTGGCTAGTGATTTTCCATAATTAGCCACTCAGCAGTTTCACTGGCCATAATTTTGTTGTTGGGAAATTACGTTTTATATGATTAAAGTTGACTACTGCATAATAAAACTACTTAAATTGATTTCCATGTCATTTTTGCACATATAAAGGGCAGTTTTTTATTAAATGTATGTGTCATATCAAATTCTTACATTTTAGTAATAATTTCACTTAATATAATAAAACACTACAGGGCTGTTACCAGTCAAATGAAATCCGTTTCAACAAAACTGATCTTTACAGTGCAGAAGAAACAGAAGTAGATGTAGGCATTTAGATGCATTTATACTGCAAAATTACAGCTGCATAAAGTGTTTTGAGCTTAGTGTTTTAAATCATTTTTTAATATACAAATAAGAAACATATAATTGCATTTTTTCCAACTTCTAAATGAAAGTAAACTGCCAGTAGGTGGCAACAAGTGACTGTCTTATTGAGTGAGTCATTGAGTCATTCATTCAAACGATTCATTCAGATGGCTGATTCATTCAAGAATAAGGCAAGTGCCTGTCTTTATTAATAGGTTATTAAATCATTGACTCACCCGATTCGTTCAAAAACACTGAATCATTCAGTAACGAAACACCTCTGTGTGCTCAGAGATGTGCAACTGTTCTGCTATCATCTTTGTTTGGAAATATTTTCATTAACCAAATTGAGCAAAAATAGTCAAAACTGACAATGTGTCTAAAGTGTAAGTCACTTATTATTAACTATTGGTTTAAACTCTTGCATAAAATCAGTGTCAAATTTGCAGTCATACTGGATTTCAAGGAAAACTCCATTCTTTTGGTTGTGTCAAGCTGCTTAACTCTATATCATATGCTTTTTTTTAATATAAAAACTGCATTTTAACTGCATTTTTAAAAAATTAATTTGTTAATTTGTTTTAATTTCTCCATGAGTTTACCTCACACACAGAAGGGCTGCATGAGCCTTATCTGCCTTAATTTTTTAAATCAGGTCAATTGTCCTTTTGGGCAAGTAAATTCTCTTTCACTTGTCCATTCAAAAAATTCAATTGTCCTGAACATTTAATATAGTTGCAGAACCTGTAGTATTAAAAAAAAAGAAGAAGAAGAAGAAGAAGAAGAAGGAGAAAAAAAGAAATCCACCTGCATTTGTCAGGTGTTAATGTCAAGTCTATTACATAATATAATATAATATAATATAATGTGATATATAATGATTGACTGCTGATGCTGTATGACAACTGGTTCACTTGCTATGTAGGGTATGTAAATGATTTATTTATATGTTTAGTAATGTATACCTTTTTCATTCCTTCCACTTCTGCCTTTGCCAGATTAGATCCAAGCATCATAAAATGCCATTTGCGCACTATATAGCATCTTGTGAAGATCGGAGGCAAGTCAAGTGGGGGTCTTTGCCTCAGGTGATCTTTAAGGACATCGCCTCTGTACAGAGTCTACAGGGCCAGTCATCCACAACAGTGATCTGTGGTATAACATCAGTGCCTGTGTGACCTTTCATCTTGCCCTTCCCCCTCCCTTCTTTGGGACCTGAGACCCTTCTCTGACATTTAATGCTAAGCCACCTATTACAGCCAGCACACACTTCTTAGCACCAAGGGTTCAAACACCAATACAAAATTCCCCTAACCATATCTAATAATTAGTGAAGAGCATGTTTACTGACTGCATGCTGTACATAGTAATCTCTCATTCATACCAAAAGGCCGCATGTCATGGCCATCTCATATTCTCACATCTTTGACAATCTCTTCTCATTTTGAATGGTAAATAAATCCATAATCTTGAATAATTATATAAAAGTTTATATAATTCTAATTTATATAATTGTGAATTGAACCCATAACCTTAGTGTCGCCAATGCAGTTCTCTACCAGTTGAGCTATAGTTGACAACAGATCACACTAACGGACAGAATTTCAGAATGTGTGTCTATTCGTATTTCATTGACACCCGATGTCAACACAGAGTTATAACTGAAATAAAATTAGCAAGACATCTTTGCTGGATACACGTATCACCTGAGAGTGATCAGGACACAAAGAGGGTTGTGTATTAATATAAATTGCCTGGAAAATTTATGACTAAAGCTTATAGTGTGTGTTACAAATAGCTGTGCTCAAACTCATACAGTACATAGTGTGAGGGCATTAGTAACATACTATGTAACTGTTATTGGAAGAGTTATGAAACTTGTATCTCCCCTACTTTTTTTTTCCTTGTGTGCAATCTATCTGAGCAGTAGTAATCTGTATTACAGTATTACCATTGTATGAAAGTTAAAACCACATGGAAACATGTACGCACACACATTAACTCAGAGGCGAGTGTGTATTCCTGGCAACATTGCGCCTTTGACTCAGCATGGCTTTACATCAAACCACACACACAACAAAATGGGAAAAGAACAGTGTCAAATCCCCTCTCTCTCTTTCTATTTTAAGGAGCTTGGGCTAGCTTGGACAATTCCCCCAAAGGAGCAAGAAAAAGGCTGGGATTCAGAATCCAGCTCTGTTTTTCACACGGAAAGTGTGGGAGAGAAAGAGAGGGAGAGAAAGAGAGTAAAGGGTAGAGGGATATTTCTAGTGTCAGAATACATGGTCCAAGTAAAAGACTGAGAATAACAGAGAAAAAATATCCGGTGATTTGAAAAATTCCCCTGGAAAAGCTCCCAGAATGAATGGAGTAGTGGAATATGTACCAGTTAGGCCTCTGGGAACGAGTCCAAGAGAGATATTTAGAGTAGTGGATGAGGAGAAAACCAGCTGATGTTAGGAAAGGGAAGGATGAGCAAACATATAGAGGTGAGAGGAAATGTTGCTGTCATAAAGGATTTCAATCCCCAGCACTGGGATTCCTGGGACTTCAGTGGTTCCCGGCAAAACCCATATGAATGATAGCATGTGGTTTTTTGTGTATGTAACCAGTGCTTGTATTGTACAAATGGACTGTCTTTGTCCGTGACAAATTTAGTCAAGCTTGCCCTTTGATCTGCAGTGTACTGTGTATGAAAATGAACTAAATTAGACTATTTTACGTGCTTGGATTAAAATTAGGAGTTTGTGACAAAACTGAGCTTTTTATAAAATACCTAAAATATTTAAGGTTCATTATCTATTGGCCACTTTATGTAAAACTGCAATTTACAAATTTGTATGCATCTGTATATTCATATATTGAATGTGTGTCTGTGCATGTCTGAGATGAGGGAGCATGTGGAAGCATGTGTATGTATGAGAAAGTGAGAAATGTCTTTTCTGGATTGTGTATATTGACCTGTGTGGGTGACAGTGACATAACTACCATACTTGACAAATGCCATGGTTTATGATCAAACTCTCTGCTTCCTCATGGGATAAGTGTGTCAGATGGGGGTTTTGCTTTCACACACTTCACAAGGTCAGAAAAGCAATATCAAACAGGGCTAAGGCCACTAGTCTGTTCTCAACCAGAGTTTGTAACTCCATTCACACTCGTGATACATCAGTCTCATATTTGGAAGAAAAGAAAAAGGAAAAACATGTTCACAGCTGGTATTATATTTTTCCACTGAATCTGTGCATTAAAATATATATTTTTTGCCAAGTTGTGAATGGAAGATCACAGTCCGTTTTGAACGTGATGCAATGAAAAGTCTGTTTACTGAGCTGGCCTTGCTGGTTGTATGTGCATAAACAAACATATAATTTGACTAGTGTAGTCTGATTCCTGAGTGAATAAGCCAATTCTTTAAATTTATAATTCAAAAAGGCAAGTTAATGATTTGAATCAGTCAGATGTATTCGTCACTGACCTGAATAAATCAGACCAGTTACTGAATCAATATATGACTCACTGAACTTATTTTCAAAATTAGGTTTTAAATTTTACATTAATTCATTTTATAGTTTTAGAACTACGTTTTAAATTAGTATTAGACTATTACTGACTGATTGTCCATATGTCAGCATGTCATTAAAAATACACATTTGCAATAGTTTTGTTTTGTAATAAAGAAAAAAGATCATATAAATATGTGATTGGAATGTATAGAATCAAAAGTGGACAGTGCTAAATGCAGGTCCACATGGAGTCCAAAGCATTTTGTGATCTATTATTTTAAATCACAGTGCATTTGTAGTGCTACTATCAGCCGCTGCAGTAAATCAAGGCTTTTAAGGCTTTGAAAGCAAAAATCCTGTCAAAACATACACAGACAGTCACAGAGCATCAATAGTTTGCTGTATACAGTGACATAGGCAATTTACTGTGGATAAAAGTGTTTGCTAATTGAATAAATGTGTGTGAAATTAAAACATTGCATTAATACAGGTGGTTGACTAAATGACTTTCTGCTCAAAACATTGATCGTGGCAAAATTAAAGGTGCAACATTTGTGTTTTTTTTTTAAATGTCAGTGACTTATTGACATAAAATGCATGATGCAGTCATGAAAGACAGGAAGAGAGAAAGAATATATTCACACACAGAGCAAGGAAAATGCAACAAAACACAATAAAACAGACGATCACAAATTGTCACTCTCAGGTATTAAATCATCTACCTGTAGCAATCGTGCAGCAAGGTGACAGCTGCTGATTATACTCTACATGATGCATTATAGCAAAATCAAAAGTCTGTGTCTGTGTTTGTGTGCTCGCTCATGTACGTTTTATCCCTCTCTCTGGTCCCTCTCTGCCACTGTATACCCCCAAATCCACCTCCACAATTCTTCCAAATCTCCTATTCACTCTTCCAGCCAATAACATCTTAATTAGGCCTTTCCCAGGGCAGGAAGTGTCTGGCTTAGGGGGAGAATTAAACTAGGCTGGGCTGCAGTACAGGTGCCTCTTCTCCTAAACCCACCTTACAGAGCAAACATTCACTTCAGCTTCACGCTTCTATTTCCAGGTCTGGAAACACAGCCCAGACGCAAACGCATGCAGGCCTCTCACTCAGCTGTTCACCATCCACTGCTGGCACTAATATTCTAGACCCTGTTTGTCCTTCAAAACTGGATCAGGTTTCTTTATACAAAACTAAATTGTTCACGCAACGAATGCCAACACGTGAAAAAACTTACTCTCAGGAGTCAAATGTGGAAATATATTTGTTTTTCATTTAAACCTAGTTAACTAATTATAAAATAAAATGCGCTGTTACTGTAATCTCTAATCATTTTATAACATTATATTATATTATATTATATTATACACACACACACACACACACACACACACACTATTGCAATCTTATGAGCCAAACACAGGAATATGCTTGTTTGGGATTTAAACCTGTTAATAAATAAAAAAGCTGTAAGTTTTTTTTTCTTTCTTAAATGAATAAATGACTAATTCATTCATTCTAGTTGACTAATTAAACTAATTTGTCACAATGTCTGTGGTGACGCAGTAGTTTGTGATCATTATTTAATGTAATATATACAAATGATGTTATTTTATATTACATTGCATTACATAACATGAAAAAACTAGTGCACCAGGACATTTGAACCCCACAGAAAATTCATTCACAGTTTAATTGTTAGGGATGGAGTGCCAACTTCAAATAGAAAGAAAGAAATCAAGAAGGGTTTGACGTCTATAAAGGAGGCTCATGGGGTTGTAGCAAAGATACACGCCCAGCTGATTCTGGTGGTCTTATGGACCGGTGAGGGGCGTCTTTGTAAGAGTGGGCAAAGGGCTGGCTGTTGTCATACCGCCTTAATAGTCACTTGAGGGGCTGAAAAGGGACTGACTGCGTCAGCCTCCCCTGGGCACTGGAGCAGGGGCTAAGACAGCTGAAGTGGATTGTAGTCGCACTACAGGCTACAATATAGTGAGGTGGGTTTAATCATATGACAGTGTGGGAAAAATTGACAGATGTTATGCTGATATAACACAATGCAATTTGTGAAAGTGTTTACAGTAGATTGGATGAGAGATATATGCTGTAAGCAAAGGAATATATTATAAATGGATCAATCGAAGTGCATGTCCTCCTAGTTTAGAGATCATTTATGCCAAGATAAGTATGATTACACTGGCATGCTTTCAAGACCACTATTTTGTCCATAGCTGTTTTGTATGCCCCCTGTCTGAGCTCAGAGGGACTAGGGTTGGCTAGCAGGTGGTAAAACTATCCAATAAGAGCAGGAAATAATCCCCTTTACTGTAAACACCAGTAGTGGTGTCACGAGTACACTTACTGAATGTTAGCAGGAGTCAGTAGAGAGAGTGGTCTGTGTGCACGTGGGTGTGAATGTGAATGCTTGAGCTTTGGAGACAGTCTGTGTTGATAATATGTGCTAGTAAATGCATGTTTTATTTATATGCAGGTATTTGTGTCGCTCTATTATTGCATTCAAGGTGAGGACACAAGTTTCCAAATAAGTGACCCCTGTTATTTAAATGTAAATATTATGAAGTGTATCACATTCCCCCATTGCCTCTATATGAAGTGCATTGCTGGATGCAAGACTCCAATTACCAGCAAGCACAATGGCATTATTTTAATCATGTATTTGATATTAAGTGCATCTGTGTTCTTAAATAAGTCTTGAATATGTTTTTTTTTTTTGTATTAGACTTATTCTGTGTATACTACTTCAATGTTTTGAATGTAAGACAAAGTGAGACAAGCTCTCAATCTGGATGGACCAATGCCACCCTGGTCCTTATGTGGCCTCATCTCTGCGACAGATGCTGTCTCACCAGGGTAAACGAGGACACTGCAACAGAAATCCAACCAGTAATGTTCAAATCCAATTACACTTCAGCTTATCGTCTCAAACTCACCAACAAAATAGACAAGACTGAAAATATATGCTTAGTTTAGTTTTTCACCCTTGTAGAGTTACAGCTGATGTCAGAAACATCAAACAACGTCATAAGGGGTGTAAATATGCATTATAAAATATATTAAAAGCAATAATATACATCTGATATTTGATCCCAATTTAGTTCCCAGTTTACGTTGGTATATTCCTAGTTTTACTACTGAAAATGTGTAAAGAATTACATATATAATTAATGCATCATGTTTACACCCCAAAATTGCATTTAGAGCTCTGTGCTGTGATCTAGAGCGCTGAACCTGTGTAAGTGTACAGCTCTGAGCTCACAGTGGGGGCCTCTTTCGTATGCCTCATTTACCGTCCTGCTCCCTCCATTTAGCCACTCCTTCATTTATCTCTCCCATCCTGACACAGACTGCCTCTCTCCTTCCTGTGAGGACAATGACAAAGCAACAAGTGTTATGTTTTGTCTGTTAACATCTGTCTGCTCTTACTAATATCTAGTTTCACTTTTAAGAGCAAAATGTTACAAGTCAATGATGAAGTGTGTTGTGCTTTTGTGACAACATGCCCCAATTTTGCGTCAAAAAGAAAAGTACACGATGCATGAAATAGCAAAAATGAAATGGTTGACATATAGAGATATAAAAACATTGTTACATCTATCTCTAATGTCACTTTAATTTATGAGGGATTTAAACTATGTGTTAGAGAAACCACTGCTAGACAAAACACACATTTGTTTAACTGGACTTTTGACTCAAAACCTTTTAGTTGCTGAATTATAGCCTCTTGAGTGACAACTAGCTCCGGCCTCCCGCGTCTTTCTTTCAGTTAATTCCCAGAGATTTTACTCATTTGTTACATTCAGTAGTAATTTATGGTAAGCGCTAACATGTAAATAGTCATGCATGGGAAAACTGTGGTGGATGCCAAAGTGATCTCGAGAGAGCGGCAAGGAGAAAGAGCAGAGGAGAGGGAAAGAGTGAGGAAAAACAAACGAAATCAGCAGCCCCCTCCCCCTTTTTGCAAAGTGTGAAAGTCTCAATAAACCCATCAGTTCCAATAACAGAGCAGCATGAGGGGAAGAATAACAGGAGAGGAGGAGGAGGAGGAGGGGAGGGCATGGCCACCGAGCGAATGAAGTAACCACACATTCACTTTAAAATTTGCCCTGCACTCTAGCCTGCTCAATAACACTTTCTTTTTTTTCTTAGAAAGCATTTGCATGTGTGTGTTTGCCAGTGTTCAGAAGTACCTAGCTAAAAGCAGAGACGCCAATAACTTCTGCAGGGTGTCAGTAGCTCATCTTCTTTTAAAACAGTGTGAGTAAATTTTTATTTTAGTGAATCAGTTTGTTTGAATGGTTCATTTCAAGAACCAGTTAAAAAAAAGATTAATTGAGAACCACTGTGCCTATGCAGATGTTCTCTTTTTATGTTCTCTCTCTCTCTTTTAACTGAAAAATATAGTTAAAGGGAAAGTTCACCCCAAAATGAAAATTCTGTAATCATTTAGAACGTCAACTATATAAGAGTGAAAAAATTATGACAGAATTTTCATTTTTTGGGTGAACAATCTCTTTAAATGCTTAGAAGTGAACTGAAGCATGAAAGCACAGACTCACAAAGCATGTGTATATATCAATATATCATTATAATACCATAAAAAGAATGCACACAAAAACAAATTCAATATGAAATAAATTATAAAGTTGAGACTGGGTGATATTACTGTATATAGAGATTTAGAAATGTCATTTTTACAGCTTGGTGGAGGAGAATTCACTTTCATTATATGGAAAAGAACATGCATGATATTCTTCAAAATTTCTCTTTTTGTGCTTTTGTGTTGTACAGAATTAAGAAAATCATACAGGTTTAGAGCAACATGAGAAAATTATAACAGAATTTTCATTTTTGGGTAAACCTTCCCTTCAAATAATGTTTTCATTACCATGTTTTACCATGTTTTTTTTTTTTGCCAGATTTCCCAACCAGAATTATTCCTCTCTCTCTTTCTTTATTTATTACACCTGTATACTTCAGTTGTCACAATTGGCATGTGTAATACACCTAAACATATACACACACCTTCACACACACAAACTGTTAAGGGGGCCTCTCAAGCTTGTTGCTTATGCAGTGCACAGTTTTCCCAAACATTCACACTTGACCACAGCCCCTTGGCTTTAGTCTACAGCCCTTTAGAGAAAAAAAGGAGGCAGAGCTCGGGGGGCAGCATTACCCAGCAGGGTCAGCTAAATGAGGGGGGGATTATGGGGGCACAGCCCAGAGGATCGCTTAAAGAGGCCGCACCACAGAGTCCAACACGTTTCTCTCCAGCACAAAGTGGCATAGACGGCATGCTCATCTTAGGAGTCCATTCTGCCAACAATCTTCCGTTGCATCTTCTTACCGGGAAGGAATCTCTTGGTCAAATCCAGCGTTAACTCAGGCTATATAATTTGCAGTGCTGATGAAAGCACATAAAGGGGCCTTTCGTAAATAAAATAAAGGCAGGCTCAGCGGTGGGAGGAGAACAAAAAGAGGCCCCCAGAGAGAAGCGTGTTTGTGAAAGAGTGCTCCATTAACTTTCAACACCCTGGCTGTCTGGTGCCCTCCACAGAGGTGTCTGGTCGCTCTCGCTCCCCGTTTTCCCTGTTTCTTTCTCTTTGTCTCTCTTTAGCCTTGCAGAAATGGTCGGTCGCTGACTGATGGTTTACTGACCTGAAAAGGGGACCGAAGAAGGGACAGGAAGGTGAGAGACACACTTACAGCCTCTGACACTCTCACACCCATTACAGTGTGTGTGTGTGTATGTGTGTACGAGTGTGTAAAAACCAGCTCGCACTCCAATCAAGAGGATTTTCCACTTCGCACTGTCGGCTCCCACAAGGGACAGGGTCAAAGCAATGGCTATTATGAATCTAGACGCAGAAAGACCAGAAGTCTTGTAATGAATTGCTGTTCTGCTAATGGAGGCTACAGAGGAGTCGTCCTAAACATAATACAGGTCATCATACTGTTCTGAGCGTTGGTGCACCTGTTTCTCTGTTGAAACAAGACAACATGTTGTGAACAAGTTCATACTCTGTATCCTGCATCTAAGAGTGATTGCTTACTCCGGTTTGTTTGAGTGTTACGCTCAAGAGTTATGGGGTAAACATTTGTGCTCACACAAGTACAGACACTTATAAATATTGATGTCTGAAAACTTATGCAGAACACACTCGACTGCCATTTTTAGTGCCAAGCGAACAGCATTAGATAATATCTGCCAACAGGCGACAAGAAAACCTGCGTACTTGCTTTTACTGCCTTCTTGATTCAAGCATAGTTTGTACTGAAGTGTTTCAATTAGGAAATTTGAGACTGAATTGTTCCACTCCACTTATCTGGTTGATTTAATAAAAAAAACAGAACAAATAATACACTGAAACGTTGCACAAAATGCGGCTTTAGATTTAGCTCACAATCTAAAAGGCCATGGGTCAAATTATGGCATACACTTTAATAAATCAAATGAGATCAACATTTCAACACAGTACAAGACTTCTCATAAGACCTTACATACATGCATCCTTTGGATGACATCTGCACACTGCTTGGCTTTCAGCAAACGTTTTGTGTTAAGAATCATATGAATATTTCATATATCTGTAAGATTCATGCCTGGAGGTTATTTCGCTCATTATTTATTCACTCTTTTCTGCATGAGTGTCGAAAGATCAGACACACTCATAAGGATGCCAGTGAAAAAATATAAAAAGAAAAGAAAAGAAAGA
This sequence comes from Tor tambroides, assembly GCA_021397915.2. Lineage (NCBI taxonomy): Eukaryota > Metazoa > Chordata > Actinopteri > Cypriniformes > Cyprinidae > Tor > Tor tambroides. Next base: position 18,504 of record JAFVLL020018953.1, read on the forward strand.
AGGAAAAATGCTCGACACCCTCGTCTGGATGATGTCATTTTAGGATCAATGCCAAAAGTTGAAATTTGTCAAAAGACAAACTGATTTGCTTTGCCAGGATGTTTATTTAACATTTAGGGGATTTTGTTTATGTGGATTACGCTGCGTGTCACACTGAAAATCACAAGCTTATGCATAAAATTGTGAGTTAGAGCAGTAACAGTGACACCAGGTCTTGAATGGTTTCAAGTGATCTGCCTTTTAACGAGGGGAACAGCTTAAGAAATCACTGAAAGTCACTAAATAAACTATAAACACAGTACAAGCTTATTGGCTTAAGCTAAATTTCTTAAATAAATCACAAGCAAGCACGTCTTATGGCATGCATGATGTTTTTAATGTAATGATTGTAATTGCCTGAAATGAGAACTGTCTTTTTTTTTTTTAAATGAAATCTGTCAAAGTTTCTTCTATAGCACCGTTGCAACATTCCAAAGCCCTTTGCATTATTCAGTCCAACTTTGGCTGTGCTGTGGGGAATTCTTGGACTGATGGTTAGCTGATTGGCTAATCTGGGTGGTGGACAGCACACCTGCCATGCTAGAGCTTTTGTAAATAAGCTTTATTCCCTTCTCTCCCTGCTGGCTCTGGCTTATTTCAGCCTCCCATCGCCGGCGTGGGGAGAAAAGCAAGAGGACTCATATCATCGAAGGGCCAAAGGTGAGGCGTCGAGAGAGAGCGAAGGGAATGAAATCTCCCGGCCCATTTTAGCAGCCATTCAGAGCGCATTACTCCTGGAGAAGGGAAACTTATAAAGGATCCTGGCGCTTGAACACATTTCTGTGTGTTTATGGGTGAGAGAGAGTAGAGCTGTGCGGAGGATCTGTAATAGATTCCCAAATTAAGGTTTCATGTCTCTCTCCTTTTCTCTGTTTCCTTCCGTATGGCACAGCAACTCCAGATAGATTTGTATTTTATTACCGTTTACATGCATATTTATGTTCCCGCTTTTTCTTATTGACGTATTTGAAACTACCATTAACCTTACCAAAATTCTTGGCATCAACATTCACCAATTAATTGTGTATATTTACTGTACCTGTGATTGTTTTTTAGTCAAGACAGCTTTAAACTATCTAATATTTGTACTATTTGTATATGAAGTTTTCCTAAAATTTTCACTCTTAATCTGATTAAATTACATTTTATTTAGTTTTGCTTTATTTGATCTAATTTTACAGTAATGTAACAAGTGTATAAGCATAAATAAAAGTTGAAATGAGCAAATGCAAAAGGAAATATGAATTAAAATATCCACTAAACTAAACCTGGCAAACATTTTAAAATGGAACAAAATCTGTCAATCAAAAAAAAAAAATCAAGGTCACAGATGATGAGACAACTTAAAAATGATCTTTACTATCCATCCTATAACATACAGTACATCCGTGCACTATATTTTTATTGACACAGACGACTTTGACTAAAACTGAACTAATTAATGAATCTCTATCAATTACAGTCTACTTCTCACAGGCTATGATTAACCTCTTCACCTCTCTTAAATCCAAGCGGTCAATGGATATGATATAAATCTGTTTTTAATTAGGTTACTATGTTAGCTTTAGCTAAAAGACCATGTGTAATGTATACTGTGATTGGTTTATTTCAGTAGATGTTATGGTGAGAAACGTGGCTGTATATTTGGTTGAGTTCCATTACGGTTTCCTGCAAGACATCATGAACAATAGCGGAAGCAAAGTTCACGGGATGTATTATAAAGTAAAAATAGGACAGTGTCTATCACCTGAAGTTATCTTTGAGATAAAAGCTTCATTCAACTTATGCATAACTCTAATAGCTAACAGCTTTAAACATGAACTTTTATCTGCATTACTTTGGATGGTTTGAATGGAGAACAATAGCATGTCAATTGGTATTTGAGCACTGACACCAGATCAGCTGAGTTGACAGTATGTGGACGTTTAGTTTGTGCAGAGCCGACACTAGATCTGGTTCCTCCAGGGCAGAGAACATGAGGGGTAGGAGATATAAGATATGGCAGGTAAGACACAGCCTGAGGAAAAGACTGATACACAGCTGGGGCTACTGATCCAAAGCCAGGTGACATGATGGAGATGAAGCCTCTTCACTCACATTCTTCCAGATGGCGGTCAGCCTTGTCCAAAGTTACATGAAGAAATGTCAGATATGCTCTGGATTTCACTGAAAAGTTCACTTCAAACTTTCACTGATGTACAGAGCCAATACTAAACATCTGCTTGGAGGAAAAAGTGTTTTACATTTGATGAGATTAAGATTAGTAATGAAAATGGATACATTTTATAATAAATATCATTATATGAATTATATAATTAGTCAATATTTTTATTAAAAATATTTATTAATATGTATGTGAAATTACAACTTGCTAAAATAAAAATGATTGCTCATAGGGATGGTTATAAAATTTGTTAATGTGCTTTATTTTCCAATTCAACATATAGTGGTTATAATAATAAAAACATCCATGTTCTCTATATGGTTATTGTAAATTCTAGATGTTATTCTGAATATTATTTCCCAGTGTTAAATAGCATCTTGTAAGGCTTGCAGAGACACATAGAGGTTATTTGGTCCCCTTCATTTTCCTCAGGTTTGGATCTGTCCCTATTTTGAAGTATGTAACCGTGTTTTAATCAACATCATGTGCAAATGAAATGTCATGGCCTTTAATGTGGGAGCTCTGAAGGAAATGTCGATTAAAATGTCAAGTGGTTTGTGGGCAATATGGGCAGGGGCGAGCGAATGCCATCTGTACAGTAATGCACAGAAGCCAATGGGCAAACCCAATCT